>VJMY01000569.1:0-47698 GCA_009869795.1 Neelides sp. FZ-2019 | reverse complement strand
GCTTCTGTGGAAATTTCATTTCTTCTCTTCCAAAAACCCCACGCATTTCCGAATCAATGTAAAATAGCCTCATTCTTCCTTTGGGAATCTTCACCACGGGCTCAAGATGAACCTAATAATAGAAAAGAATCGATTTACTACGCCTTGTTCTGCTTGGAGGATTAAATAGGCTACAAGTTTATCTTTCTAACGACGATTATGAATTCACCTTTAAGTCGTTCGTCGTTTGGTACAAGTTGATATGTCGCTCCGTGCTAATCTCTCCTGACACAATTTTGAGTTTCACTCTCGTTGTTGGTTTGAGATGGACTTCAACGAGAGGCAAAAGGTTTCCGTGGATGGATCGCAGTTCCCAGAATCTAGCATAATATTTGGGTAATCAATGCGTGAATGATCATTAAAAAGAGATTAGTGGGGGAGGGATTGGAGTCAACGAGATTTTTCACCTCTTTGGTGGAGTCTCATCTTGGGTAAAGCGGCGGATGAAAGCTCGTTCCGCATCTTCACGTTCTACGTTTGAGATGGGGGCTCCTCCGTTAAGCTTCTTTATATTTGGCAGAAGGGCTATGAGAAGCTGCCTTCTTTCATGTGCTATAAGGAATAACATGAGTGGAGCAATAGATTATAGAGTTAACCGAGATGAAGTTCGTTAATAGATTTGAAATGAGGACAAATGCATATCCCTCACCAGTCATTTCACTGAGAAGAGGAACTCCCTGGATCCTCAACTCAGAGAGCGAAGGAAACTTGGCCAGTCGGTCAATGTCAGTCAGATCCCCGATGAGCGTGTTCGTCACGGAAATACTCTGGAGGTTTTCAAAACAATGGCTGGCCTCTTCAGGCACCGAACTGATCGGACAGTCTGCGAGACCCAAATGTCGCAACGAAGGAAAGCATTGCCCTGTTAATTTAACCAATTATACAATTTAATGAATATGCCATGTTGAAGTCTTTTTCCCATCTGAACTAATTTTTTATTAATTTTTTAATTAATATGAAGAAATTAAAAATGAATCTAACAATGATTTCATAAGATGATTTTTATAATACAAAAATGTATGTATTATAAGAAATACACGAAATATTATTTTTCTGCAAGTTTAAATATTGGATGAATTAATTAAAAATACCTAATTTAAAAATCTGATCCCATCCAGAAATGGGATTCCCATCAAACATTATGCGCCGAATGTTTGGGAATGAAAAGCCATCATCGTCTTCGCTCGAGCTCCCGTTTCCACTATCATTCCCATTTTGAGTCTCATCATGTTCTTCGTCTTCTTCCTCCTCCGCTGCTTGTGGATTATTCAGGTTGAATTTCCTCAGCGAAGCTCCTCTTCCCCCACTAGTGTCTACGGACTCGAAGTCATTGAGCGAGAGATGAAGCTCCTGGAGCCCGCCAGCTTGTCGGAGGAAAATCCACACCGAGTCCCAAGTCACCTTCGTCCCAATTAGGATGAGGACGGTGAGACGAGGAAGAAGCGGAAAAGGAAACGCGTTCTCTGGACATGAGAGCTTCAAAGGAGTCGAGAGCCCATTGAAACTGAGATTGAGGAACGAAACGCATGGCGTGTACTGGAGGATCTTGGAGATCTGCCAATTGACATAGTAAAAATATGAAGTTAAGCAGAGATGGACCTATTTTTTTCCTACAATTGAACACTTTGACCTAATTTACTACTCTGACTCCTCTTCCTTTGCATTACTTTGCAGTCAAACTAATCCAAGTCAGACGAAACGCGTGTGTGCAAGAAGATAAATGAAGGGTTTCTAAGCCATGCTTGGAATGTTGTAAATTATCAAAAAAAACTCAAAGAGGAGAATCGCATTCTCATGATCTCTTTCGCTCATTTGGACCATTTGAATTTCCGATTCAGTCTCGTTTCTCGCTCATGTATGTTGTAACGAGCAATATACTTATTGTTTTTGATCATTACGAAGGAAAAACTTGAAGGATAGAATGTTACGCTTATTGCGTCTCTATTTACAATTGCCTTATCTCGCACTCACTCGCATAGACTTAAATATTAAAGTAGTTTGTTTCAAATTGTCTGGCTGTAATGTGATCAAAAAACTTGCAAGCTCGTTGTTCATATGCATGCTCGGGCTTGAACATTTCACATAGCAGACCACAAAAAAGTGTTTATAAACAACTGAGGTCAAATTAGGTTAAATGTGCGTTAGAAATTGGAGGAATCTTTTGATCTTATTGATCCTAATCAATTGACTTGTAAATGAAATAAAATTGACGATATAGGCTGCTCAAACTGGTCCGAAAAAAGAATCAGCATCTTTCCAATTTTTTATTTTGTATTTGCTATAAAGTGGCAATTTACCTTTTGTGCTGATTTGAATCTATAAAAGTTTGACGCACAATAATATTGCAAATTTTACATCAAGTTTGCATCTTAAAAATGAAGATAGTCAATCAGCCGTCTATACAAAATTGTGTAAGCAAGTATTAATGCAAATATGCATATAAAGAGTATAGTATTGAATAATAAAATATGCAAACAAGCACATTAAGTGTGCACTTGTTGATGCATTATATTCCAAATAATTGTTAAATACAAAAGAAGCAATCCATTTTCATTTTAACTTGGTTAAATAATAATACGTGGATGCTAGAGGTAGTAAGATAGTATACACATTTATTGAAAAGAATCGCGTAGTAAGAGACTCGTGAGAACTTGTGAAAACTTGTTTCTTTCTTGGCATACATTTGCATAAAATCCACGTGGATCTCATATCTCAGCATGTGAACATTCACTATGCTAGTCTTTGTTAATTCTTTAAACTGACGTTTCGCAAAATAAAATATTGCGTATTCCTAATTATGTGCCACATTGTACGCATGAATAAAACTTTTGCATGTGATACCGAGAATTTTAATCTTCTCAACATTTTAGAATGAAAGTGAGGATTCCAATAATTGCGAGAATTTTGTGTTTATGTTAATAAATTTTCTACCATTAGGGATTGGAATAAAAATTTCTTGTACAATTATTAAAAAGAAAGCTTAAGATTTTTTTAAAATCTTTGATATTAGCAGACTCATTTTTCTATGCTAATAATGTTTATATCCAATTTGGAATTTTGAAGGAAATAAAAGAAAATTCTCACCTCACTCCAATGTGTTAGTTGATTATGGGCCAAGTCGATCTCCAAAACTCCAGCACAAGTTTTTTCTAGCAAGCTCTCATCTCCAGCAGAGTCAACGTCGCAGTCGTTGAGGATCTAAAAGAACAAACGCCTTCTAAATAAAGGGACAACTGCTAATATATCACAATCATAAAATCTCTATTCAATTCTTTCAATTCTCGCCAACCAAATCTTGATTTTTCGCACCAACATTTTGGTATGTCTGTTTAAAATTTACCACATATCTCTCAACGTGATTAATCTCAAAAGAGAATATGACATGTAGGAACCTCAAGTTGGTATTGAGATAAAAATGTATGATATTGAAAAAATGAGTCCAAGTCTCGTAATTCGTTCAAAAGCCTGAAAGGAAAATGAAGGTTTGGCTGTTCCTGCCCAAGCCAAATTCTGATTACAATAATAATCACATCAATAATAAGCTCATATGGAGTAATATGCAATTGTAAAGGAATGACGACGAAGTTGGTGAACACGAGCACGTGAAAAGGATTGAATGGGATGTGGAGTGCATTGAGGGGGAATAAAACCATGTCCATAATCATATAATTTCTAATAATAGGGAGGAAGGAGAGAAAGATAACTCTTGTGATTTTTTTTATTCCTAAACTAAAATTTTTATTGAATCAAGCAAACCGAAACGAAACGAGTTTCCACAAATTAAACCAGTGGTTATCAATGGGAAAAGCCCATGCTTTAGCTATAGAGAGATTATGTTGTAATTATTCTAATTCTATTCAGTTCCGTTCGCCCCACTCTCTATGCCAGATCTCTTTTACAGTAATTAAATCTAATAAATAGCCTATTTATGCGGAGATGAGTTGGATGAATTTCTCAATCAATGTGATGTCACTTGTACAAACTCTGCTAGTGGATTAGAAATAATGATATGGAAAGTTTGCCAAAAGGGAAACATTCACTTTACTTTAAAATTCCTCTTTCTATAATTAAATCTAACACACTATACGGTAAGCAGAGTAAGCACCATAAGCATATTTCATATTTCAGGATATTTTTAATGTATTACTTTTATGTTTTCACAATAAAATTACATATATTATATATCATTTATGTTTAACAAGAAGTTTAAAATATCTTCAGATAATAAATTACATTAAGATATAAATATCTTATCGATAAATAATTGAATAAAAAAAAGTAAAATACACCGACAATAAAGGTCAATCGAAATATTTACATGTAAATATTAGAAATACTCAAATACTTTTATATTCCTTATATCAATAAATTTAAGGGTTGTAGCTAAAAGCAACATAAAAATATTCGCTACGAGCCTTGCGAGTAATATTTAATGAGGTGAGCTCCTCAAAGTTTATAGATTGAAAAGCTTTTTGTTTAGCTCCCAGATATAATAAATACGAGTTTGGACAAGAAAACTTGAAGAAAGAATTAATTGCGTTTTTGCAGTGTAATGCAGTCATGTGAAATGCCTATACGTCGTAAATCACAAATCATAATTTAATAATTTTTATAGTTATTACTTAAATATATCACAAATGTGCGAGATTTAACAAGAATTAATATACCACCACTGAACATCATTAATAATTTACCCAAAGTATTATAAAAAATATTTTATACTTCCTCTTATTAAATAAGTTTTCTTAAGGACACAATTTAAAAAATATACAATACGAGAGAGTATACCAATGTAAATTATCCGTAATCTTCTTATATGGTATATTTAAGTCATTCTTAAATGCAAGTTATATTCTCTCTAAGGATTAACAATACTTGCACAAAAGTGATAGAAATTTTTTTTACAAGAGTGCTAGGCTGGAATAGCCACGAAAAAATTCCATCTATTCATCAGGGAATAATAAAAAAAGCTGAAGTGAGCGAGGTAATGTCCATGGGACAGAAGAAGAATTAAAGAACATTTTATACCTCCTGTAATATTATAACTACTTAAATGGCAGCTTGATTATCTTATTAACTTGCAAGAGACGGAATTCTTGTACAATTACATAGGCTACAGCTTGGGGAGTTTAGGATGTATTGAATATAGTTGCAAAACTACAATAATGAGCGTGAATATACTCAATGCAACTCTCTCTGGTGTGCTAAAAGGTAAAAACGCATTCACAACAAAGGGAGCTCTTGATATGCGAAAGTATATTAAGCTGTGGCGACTCAATTAGTGAAATTATGTATATTTAGGTTGTAAGCGATCCTTTTCTAACCCTCATTGCATATACGGCCTCAAACCATATTGCATCAAAAAGAGCTTTTAAACATGACCTAAACAATTTTATAAAGAGCTAATGATCATCAACGTTGGAAGAATGCAAAACAAAGGTCGAAATGTATTTAAATTGAACAATGCCTGTATATGGAATGAATTTACAAGAAGCTATAGTTTTACGAGTTTTATCTCTGCAACTTGAACGCGATGAAGTTTGTATCCAAACGAGACGTAATGATCCTTGGCATCTCACTTTGAACTTCCCAATACCATACATAAGATTTTCATCAATCGATTTCCTCGTTTAGTTATCAAAAAGTGATGCGCAAGATTTTTTTTCTCGTATTAAAAAAATCATTACCAATTCTAATTCCTGTGTGGATTGACACAAAAAATTCCTCATATAAGAATATTCAACATCGCACCAAGATGCTATCATCATCATTATGGATAAATGTTATTATTCAATTCACTTTGTCTCAACTCACTCCCTATAATCAAATCAATTATTTCATTTAAAACCCTTTACACATAAGCTTCGACTCCAAGACTAGCGTTTTAACGTCGCCAGCATTGTGTCCACGTTCCACTATGGGGATAGTAAATGAAAGTGCGAAACTTACGAGGAGCCTCGGAATCGATTTTCTGGCTCCGATCCTCGGAACGTAGATTCCAATGGGAGCTTCAATGTCGTCACCTTCTCCATACTTCGTCTCAATTGCGTCGAGCAAGGAAGGCATGATTGTTCTCTTCCAATTGTTCACATTTCCTCTAGGAAGCAAATGTTGGATTTAGTACATCACAATTAAAGTTCTCAGCCTAGTCAGGACTAGAAAATCAAAATCGCAACTGAATGAAAATGGGCGAAGCGAAAAAGAGACGGAGAGACGCACGAGCTCTTCGGCTCTCAGCTCGAGCCAACTGAAAGGAAAAGGAGAACGAGGAGAGGAAGGACGACGATGAAAACATAAACAGACCTCAGCTGGTCTGCAGCGTGTACGAGCTTTCGACGCATGCACCTACTACCTTTAAGCTTAATAATCCACTATGATTTATAAGAGTGATCCACATCACAAAAGACACTTAATCCCAGAGGGATCATATTATATAGAGTTCTGATTCAGTTCTGATATAGAGATTTGAATATTTAAGATCACTTTTTTCCTTTCCTCTACTATTCGTGTATGATACCTTTGTTTGATGCCTTTACTCACTGTATTTATAGAAGACTGTAGGGCAAAATAACTTTACTTCTGTATTAAAATTGTTCTTTTGAATTAAAACTAATAAAATATTTTTCTACATTGGAATGAGGTGGAGCGAAAAGGTTTTTTAGAATCCTCAAAAGAAAAATTGCTAAAGGAGGAAAAGTAGAATAAGAGGAAATAAGAAGAGTTGTAGGAGTGAGAAGGGGTAATAAAGGATATAGGATTATATTAATATCATTACTAGATCACGTAACAGAGTGGAGAGGTACGGGATGTGATAAAAGTTGGAGTAAATGGAGCAAAGGAAGGGAACTGCATGAGTGTTGGCTGCGTGTAGGAGGAACACAACATACCTTTAATAATGCGAGAGATATAAGAGGAGGGATGATGGGAATCTTGTTCTGCTCTATGAAGTTTCAACCAGCTTTTATCGCTCGTTTAGATTCCCTCTATTTTAAATTCATTCCGAGATCACTCACCGATGTGGAGAAACTGAAGGAAATGATGGAAACTTTGGCGAGATGAATGTTCCTCCCTCACATTGTTGTCACTGGGAGTGTAGATGCAATACTGGTAGGTGAACAATGGTCATTTGGACACTATCTCGCAATAGGGTTCTTATCGAGAAAAAACAACGTTGTCTGCGCACTATACTCATGCGAAACTTTATTATCTTATTTCTTATTCTACGTTAAAAAACGAGTTAGGGTTAATAATGTTTAAGGTGAAGCACACAAGTAAATGGTTGAAAATACGTGGAAAATACGTGAATGGATACTGATAAAACTAGTAGCTTTTTATATGAACAACAATGGATAAAAAATATTTTTATTTCGCTTTTTTGTCATTGGAATCTTTATATATTTCGTGTTAAAAAGTATTTTACCAAAATGGACGTTAGTAAAGTTATGTTTCTAATATTCTTTCATATTTTTTTTAATAAATATATCTCTTTGATCTATCTGAAGTTGATCCACAATAAACACCCAATTATTAAATTCAGAGCAAATCTCTCCACACTTTTCCACTCTGTATTGTATTCACTTACAGTCATTTACAGTCAGATAAAATACTTTCAGTCGCTTTCAGTAAATAAGTTCAGTTTAGTTTGAAGATTTGAATGTGTAAATAAGGCTTTGTTGCGTATTTGGCTAGTATGTTAATTTTAAAGTTATTGAGTGTTCACACAGCATTAGCATGGATGAATCTTCGTTTGTTTATATTATTTTGTATTATTTGAGATACCAGAGTCAAAGACTGGGGTTTAAGTTTGATGAGAGATTGACTTTATTCAAGGTTCTTTTCCTTGCCTTTGGGCAAATCAACCCATGTGAACATTTGACAAAAAAGTAGAGATAAACTATATGCATACACGATCCTGTTCTCCACACAAAGAGAACTTCAATCCCTCATGAGTGGCGTCTTCTATGTAATTCTTATGCTCGGATAATTGCGTTCTACCTTTTTGACGCTTCTCTGGCACCCACGTTGATTATTATGCCATGCAAATGCATGATAATATATAATATTTTTGTATTAACATTTAATGACAGATTAATTTGATGCTCTGAAATTGAAATCTTTGGATTTATAAATAGAATACAGAAGAGAAACAATTTTTAACGATTGATTTCTTTAATTTTATTAAACTGACAATTTTTTAAATCTTGCAATCAAAGTAATTATATTACTAAACTGTTCTTGACCCAACAATATCGATAGATGATAAGATGAATAAGAGGCATAATAAATAATCAATTTTGTTCATTAATTCCAAGTCCCGGTTCCTGAGCCGGGAGGAGAAAAAGTAGCACTACTCCCATCAGATTTCTTTCCACCAGAGCCCGAACCGGAGTATTTTGATCCAGTTTTAGTATTAGTGTTATAGGTAGTTGTTTTCTTTTGTTCTGATGAATTATTCTTCTTTGACGGAGACTCGGCTTGATCTTGATTCGACCCTTGTTTGGAGTAGGAATGGTATGAGCTCTTGATACTATTATTATTTTGATTCTCATTTTGATCACTTGTCCTATAAACATAGGCTATCTTTCTTTCAGGAAATCCGGGCATTGGAGAAGGCATTGGTGGCATTCCTGGACAGGATGGAGGGCTTGGAGGATAAGAGGAATAATATTGACAAGGATCGCGAAATCCTCCCCAAGTGTATCCTGAAATGAAATATCAGAGTTAACTTACTAATCACCTAATTACAAATCGCAATTTAATAAATGTCGATAGTTTAATAAGATATTACAAAAATACCTGCAGCTTCCAAACAAGAAGAATTACAAGAGTAGTCACCAGCGTTGATTGTTATTCTTCTTATGAGCGTTAAGCCATTTTTGCCTCCCACGGGGGGACATTGATTCGGAGGATTGTCTGTTCTGTTACTTGAGCTTGATTTGCAACCGATCCTGAACCATTTGATGCATAAGACATTCCTGAATTTTTCGGAATTGTCTTTTCTCCTTCATCATTTTCATGGGCCTCTTCTTCTCCACTCTCCTGCTGATCATAGCTATAGCTGGTTGTGAGAGAAATTTTAGTTTAGCTTCAGATGATTTCAAAGTTTGATTCCATTGAGAAGCTCCTTCTTCTTCGCTTCCTAAGATTTTTCCCAATGGCATTACACCCGATTTATCCTTTTTCTTCTTTTTCTTTTTCTGGCTATCTTCAGAATTAGAAAAGGAAAATACGGCTCCAGTGCTATTCTTTTTGCCCATTGTTAATTTGTATTATTATGTAATTTTGTTTATAACACTTGATGATTTTGTATAGTATGGAAGAATTAAGATATTCAGATGGGAATCTTCATTTACTTCACTTGACTCAATGTTATTTGTCATACACATAGCTGGTAGCCACAAGAAAATGAAATGAACGATGCTTATAGTAATGTTAGTTAATAATTACAGTTATATTTTAGAATTTTGATTTCTGATTTACTTTATTAAAGTGGACTAATTAAAAAATCATTCTTTAAAAATATGAAGTGACATTTTAATAAATTACCTATTTCTTTAGTTAAAAACTAGGACTCTCCGTTGTATGTTTTGTTTTCTAAAGGGGCAAATTGGATATTAAACCAATTGCAATTATATAAATTATCATTTTATCGAATTAATAGATTCTTACCCCCAAACGTAAAACGTTAACCTTGATATTTATAATGCATAATTATAATACGAACATAAACTCATCAGTGCATATGCATAGTATAGTCTAATTTATGATGTTTTTAAATGTAAAGATTCATGACCAACAACTAATTTACAACAAAAATAGCTTTATTATGTAAATGCATCTTGTTTTATTGCCAATTCTTTAAAGACTTTGGCTCCTTTTTTAAAAATAATAAATATTTTAGATGCTATAAGTTTGAGCTAGAGCGAGGGCTTATAAGTTGGGTCTCTATAAAAAGAAAGAGATCCATATAAAGACTTTTTGTGACAACAGGTTGTTATATAAACCTAAACATAGATAAAAACAATGAGCCACGGATTATTCATTCGTCCTTCAGTTCAATTTTTTAGTTTTTTCTACAAAAATTCGGCTAGTAATTTAAGATTTTCCCAATTACAAAATTCATTGTTAAAAACCAATTTTTTAACTTTAAGCACAAGACAATTTACGATGGCCAATGCAACATTCGGCGGCAAGAGGGACTTCGTCTTTCGACAGGTGAAACGATATGTTTTTAACTCAAAACAACCGGATTTCTCATCAAATTGTCATTTCAAATGATGTCTATAGTAAAATTTGATTTTCACTCTTAGTTGTTTGATCGGGAGAGCTGCACATATAGCTATCTTCTTGGAGACATTGAATCAAAAGAAAGTGTTATTATTGACCCGGTTTTCGAGCTCGCCGAGAGAGATGTCCAATTGACCAAAGATCTTGGTTTGAAACTCAAGTATGTCATTAACACTCACATCCATGCTGACCACGTTACTGGATCTGGGAAACTGAAGAAGCTTGTTGGCCCAACACTCAAGAGCATGATTTCAAGAAACTCTGGAGCTGAAGCTGACATCTTTCTTGACGAAGGTGACAAGGTTGAATTTGGCCCGTTCTCTATGGAGGTATGTTCAACTATACTAATTTCATTTTTTATAAGTTTACATTAATCACATTACACTCTTAGTGTTATTGTTTGATATTGTTATTATTTAAACCATTTATTCATAATTTTATACCTTTTAAAGGTGAGGACAACGCCTGGGCATACAAATGGAT
This sequence comes from Neelides sp. FZ-2019, assembly GCA_009869795.1. Taxonomy (NCBI): domain Eukaryota; kingdom Metazoa; phylum Arthropoda; class Collembola; order Neelipleona; family Neelidae; genus Neelides; species Neelides sp. FZ-2019. The sequence goes on along the minus strand of VJMY01000569.1, from coordinate 36,889 downwards.
GTGTATGTTACGTTTTTGATCAAGGGGAAATGGTTTTCACAGGAGACACACTCTTGATTCGGTAAATTTTTATATTGACTTAATTGTTTATCATAATGTCTTTTTTATAATTTTTGATTAGTGATCTAATGAAAGATTCTTTGATTACAGAGGCTGTGGCCGCACCGACTTTCAAGAAGGCTCAAGTGAATCTCTTTTTGACTCTGTCCAAGAAAAAGTTTTTTCTCTTCCTGATCATTTTCTAGTTTACCCAGCTCATGATTACAAAGGTATGCTGAATGAAGTTGCAATTTTATTATTTTAAATCAGTAATTTTATTTGTATTTATTTGTAAATTGGCTTATTGTTAGTTTAATGTCTAACTTTATTAAAGGGATCACTTGCTCTTCAATTGGAGAAGAGAAGCAATACAATCCTCGTCTCACCAAGACCAAGGAGCAGTTTCAAGACATCATGGCCAACTTGAACCTCTCATACCCTAAGATGATTGACAAAGCTGTTCCGGCCAACAAAGTTTGCGGACTCTACAATCTTCCTGAAGAATTCCAAGAGGAAATTGACACTTTGAATGCCAACATCAACATGGTCAATGCGAAGAGTTCAACGCAAGAAATTGCTTAATGAAATGGATCGTCCATCTTCTCTTGTATTTTCATTTATATACATACGAGTTCTTAAAAGATGCAAAATCAAAAATATTGTCTTGTGATATCTTGTAAATTGTTTTTAACACTCTACTTGTCAATCTTAAATTACATTTGAATATAAAAATATGAATATTATATTATAGGCATGATATTGAAATAAAATTCCCTTTGAAATGCAAAAATACCATGCATAAGCATGACCAAAATATTAGATAATTTATACCTAAAAATAAGTAAGCATGCCTTTTAGCTTTATAGTTCATTTTCATTATTAGAATTTAAAGTCTATGGATAAGTGAGATAAAATATTTTAAGCCAATTATAGATTAAAACAAGATTAAAACTTCATTAGCGAATTTTAACTTTGATCCTATGAATAAGAAAATAATTATTATTAAATACATTTGTAATGAAAACTGATTGGTTTATTCGACGAATTTGCAACAAACATAAATAAATCTAAACAAGAGAGTAGACAGTTTAAAGTGAGAAAAACATTTGAATATTTTTGGTTGTACAAGAAAATTCAGATCTTACTTAAAACCAGTTATTACATAAACAAAGAAATAATGAGAAGAGTAATCGCAATTACAAAACAAACCAAGTTTAAATATACACGAACTCCTGGGTTTGGATCATCCTCGGCGCACCAATCATATGCAACTTTATTATTAATAATATGGAAGAACATCATGTCGGAGTATGGCGGAATTTTGTGTTGAGGCATATCAGGGTCATGTCGTCCGTGTCTTGGTTCGACGTCAACGAGGATGTTGCTCTTCTTGCACTTGCATCCGGCACTTGCTGAGCAGTAAACGAACCGATGAGCTGTCGCGTTGTCCTGACGAGCCAAGTCAATGTTGGCACAATGCGAATAATTATGGTATTTGAACCAAATATCATGTTCTTCGTCCGTGTACTCTTCATGTACGTCGTCCTCCATCATGTAGATTCTCTTGACAAGGTGCGGGCCATCTCACACGTCTCGCCTTCCACAGGTCGCCTGGAATGGGAGACTCCAATGAAGAAAGCGACCGCCGCAATGAAGAGAACCGCTTTCATTTTCTGCATTTCATTAAAGTACAATATTCAATTGTAATTCATATACGGATCATGAGTTTATATGGAAAGCTTAATAAATAATTGACTTATAATTATTGACTTACCATTTTGCTCTTAATCTTTGATGGATGTTAAGGCAAGACTAGTCAACTCTTTATGCTTTTTCCTCTTTCAAGAAGGGAGAGAGGTTTATTCAATTGTTTCGAAATTCGAAATAATTAAAATTGTTTCTGACAAAGAGATAGTTTGTTGATTATGATTTATTAAGTTTATTGATATGGTTTCAGCAACATAAATTTTCAAAAAATATACAGTTTGTATAAAAGTTTGCTTTGTAGTTTGTAAATTATAATAATAATTAATGAAATATCATTATTATATAATGAAAATAATGGTATAATATTATTATGAGATGATATGTATTTATTGTATATAGTCCATGAGATGAGCAGAAAATATATTTATAAGCTAGTGGCTACGATGTGTCTTTACGATTAAAACCTAATTTATATAAGGTGAGAAGAAGTAACGGGTGAGAATAAAGTCACCGCTATATCTATATCAGCTTTAAAGTTTAAGATCATAAGAAGACATATGACATTCGTGAAATAGCTGGTCGCATGCATATTTATTGTATTTATTATTGCATAATATTATTTAAATAATCTTGCTAAATTAGTAGTAATTTATTTATTAAAGTCGTGATAATTGTTAAATGCGATTTTATTACACAAACATTCCATATTAAACAAATATCTTTCATATTATAAAATAGTGCAATCTATGTAAATTATAAAATAATTACAATTTACCTTTTAAAAGTTATAGCTAAAATTATTTTTGTACTATAGATTGTGTTATGCACATGTTGCTTTTTACCTTTTATTTATTACCACAAATTATAGAAAAATATGTATGTCTACTTTTAAGTGTATTTTAGTTTATTTCAATTAACTGGGTGTTTTGGAATATGATCATGTTTTGTTTTCAATTCAATGCAATGCAATAACATAAAATATAAAAGGCTGAAATGAGAATAAAAAATCCAATAAATCCAGCTGCAATAATTAGTGATAATGATACTGCTCCAAGTTCTTTTCCAGGTGGCTGCCAATTTCTACTATTAAAACTATTTAAAACATCAATAGTTTAATAATTTTTAAATTTTTAAAAAAATATTTTTTTAAAAGGATTTTATTTATTAAATTAATTACTTTGTATTTTCTGTTTCTTTGTTTGGAAATAATTCATGTTTTGTATTGCTAGCTGTTGAACTTTCATATGGTTGTGTGAAGGAACAATAAAGAGTTAAGACAATGAAACAAAGACAGAAATCTCTTGTATTAACTATCATCTTTGATGCAGAGTCTGTTTCCAATTTTATTCAATTTTATATGCTGTAATTCAGAATCACTTTATATTTTTCCTAATGTTCTTCTTAGAATATTGCTGTTTATCAAGATTTGAGCAAAAGACTTTTTAGTGTGTCAGTCAGTACATTGCAAGAAACGAACTAATAGCTAATTGTAAGTATTTGATAGCAATACTCTTACTTAAATAAATTAAGCAAGTAAATCTGATATTTATTAAATAACAAATATTATGTTAGAAATAACAAATTACATAATTTAGTTTTAAAAAAAGTTTGAACTCAAAAGTAACATGGGTATTAAATTTCATGACGTCATGGGTTATTTATGTTTTTAATTAAATACTACTAATAAAGCGTTGTAATATTTAATTGATTAGACTAAGAAACATCAAGAAAAGTTCAAATATCTGGAATTCAATATATTTACTATGTCCCAAATAATACAACAAATAAATAATTCTATTGACAATACTAGATAAAGGTGAATGATATTATTATAGTTATAAATGAATGTAAAATGACTAGAGGCTTAGGAATTCCTGTCTTGGAGTAAATGAAAAGGAAATAAAGCTAGGCTGATTAATACTTTAATGAAATAATAATAAAATTAAAAACAAACTTATCAAAAGATATTAAACAAAATATTAAACATCCTTTATATAAATATTAAAAATTCGATGTCATTTTAAGTTCTGTGTAGAAATAGACAAGAGGCTTAATTTGTTCGTATAAAAGGAGAAATCAGAGAACAGACAAAATTATAAATATTATGTAACAAGAGAATTGAATTAATAAAATGGACGCAATTCATTGATGGGCTGAAGTGAACAGAATCAATTCTTGGGGTCAATTACCATAATTTTCATTCATAATATCAATAGCGCTTTGATATGCGTAAGTGGCCATATGACTATAAACGTCGCTGTTGTCGGTATTTGTCACTTAAATTCATGCATGGCCCATTAGACCTAAAGGCTTTATAATACTCTCAATTACTTTACTGCACATCTAAATTTAATTGAATGTAAACAAATATGCAAACGAAAGGCATGAAAAAAGGGTCCGTGACACAAAATCTCAAAACTACCTGACAAACTTTCAAACTTCTTAACCATAGTATAATTTTCTATAAGATTTTAAAAGATTCAAAAACCAATTAATTTTCATCAACACAAATGAAAGTTTATATTTTATGAAGTTGAGTATTTGATTTTTATATAGCCACCATGACAGTTTTATAGCCTTAAAGATGAAATCATAAACTAAACAAAAATATATTTCCGTACATTAATATCATCTGATGAGAGAATGCAAAATGAGAGTAATGATAGTAATGAATGAGTGTAGTTATATAATGTTATGTGATGAATGGAGTGGACGATTGAACTTGTGAAATTGAAAGTATGGAAAAGCAGGGGAAAAGAAAATGAAGGAAAATAAGGAACCAAAGATAAGAGACTTTTTGTGTGGAAGGAGATGATGTGAAGATTACGACGGGCGAGGTTGGGAGATTCGCCATAGGAAGGCTAATTTTCATCTTTATAAAGCAGAAACGAATTGGAGAATTATCGTACTGATTGTTATTTTTATATAATAGTGGGATTCTTTTATTCCGAGTCTCGAGGATGTGGGCCATTGGCAGCGGACTCCGAGGACCGACTGAAGGAACATTCCTAACCTTTAAACTTTAATTGAGCCTGTTTGATATAAATAGAAAATCCCCGCATCTCCAACTCAGAACTCAGCTCTCCTCTGAATCAAATGCTAGTGGCTCGTCCCACACAAATGGCTCTCAAAATATCGGTGATAAAAATTTTTCATTTTTACAAATCCAAATTATAATTAAAATGTATATTTCATCATGTATTATATTTTTTAAGTCTCTTAAATAAATCACTGTGTTTAAAATGCCTATGTAATATGTTTTATTAAGTAAAAATTGAAAAATAATTATTTTTTGTATTTTAAGATCCTAGTGGTTTCACTTTTCATTACTGGGCAAGCCAATTCCCAAAGACCAAACAGCAGATTTAATAATGGATATCAAGCTTCAGGTAATTGACATTCATTTGTTTGCTCGAATGATGCTAAAAATTTGATTATTTGCAGGTCATCCGGAATCTCGACCTTACGAGTTCTCTTCAACAGAAGGAGAAGGAGGGAGAAGTGGAGGATTTCCTCGACCGCAATTTCCAAATCAATCTCAAAGCCAACGTCCGGTTTATGGAGTTCCAATAAGACCCACCTTTGAAACACAACCCTACAATCAAGAAGAAGACTTCCACGGTCATCCCGAGTCTTCCTCGAAACAACATAAAAAGCACGGTGGAAAACACCATGAGAAAAAGCACGGTCACCACGACAAGGACAAAAAATCTCATCATAGTAAGGGACAAGATTACGATGAAGGATTCCCCGTTGGCAGCAGTGGTGGTTATTCCAGAGGACCTCCAACGAGATATTCAGGTCCTCAGCACCAACACCAACAAGCACATGAACCCCAACAATATCAACAGCAATATTCGCATCAGGGTCAACATCACCAAAATCAAGGCTTTCCTCAACGTTCTCATCAGAGTGGTCAACGGTTTAGTCAAAGAGCCCAACACCAACATCAGGGTGGACATCGCGGCTCCAAAAATCATCAAGGGAGATTTCCAGGATCTCAACACCATCAAGGGAGACATCCAGGATCTCACCATCAACACCAACATCAACAACAAGGAGGATACCCTGGCTCTGGAGAATCCCATGGTCATCGTTTTCCTTCCCTTTCCCAATTTCACCATCCAATAGAATCTCACAAGAAAGACCACAAGAAGAGTCACGGGAAGCATGAAAAGAATCACCCTGAATCTCTTGCTTATGGATATCCAAATCCTCCAGGCCCAGAAGCTTATCCTGGCTATTATCAACAAGGAGAATCCGCTGAAGGTGCAGGTCATCAAGGAGGGTATTCGAATGGTCCAGGACATCATTTACTTGGTCCTCAACAAAGACCCCAAGCTTACAATCCAAGCCACCAATTTGAACAACATTATCAGCAACATCGGCAGCCGAACGACCCATCCGGTGGCTACAGCAGTGGTGGTGGTGGACATCATGGTGGGTATTCTAGTCATGGGGGACAACAAGGGCCGCCGCATCATCGAGCTGCTGGAGTACGAGATCAATATCGACACCAACAAGGGGGTTACTCTGCTCAACAGAGACAACCAGGGTATGATCAAAGGGAAGGGTCACCAAGTCGAGGAGGTTATGAGTACCAACAACCCAATGAAAGGTATGATTCTCATGAAGGCAAAGACACACACGGACAATTTGACAAGAAACATCACGAGAAAGATGGCCATGGACATCATATGGAAAAACACCATGGGCATCACGGGAAGGACAAAAATTCAATTTATGAAGAAAAGGATTTTCCAGTGAACCACGAGAAGGAACATCATCATAAAGGGAAAGCTCATCATAACTCAGATTCACTTTCAGGCAAAGGACAATTTGAACATCATGACAATAAAGGACACGATGAGGGACATGATAAATTTAAAGGGCACGGCAAGCAGCATTTCTCAGGACATGACGAAGATGGTCTGGAGACTCACGAAGGGAAAGGACATCATGGGAATTTCGGAATGAAGATGAAATCACACGTGAAACCGACTGGGAAGAAATCTCATCATCACGAGGATGGGCACGAGCACGGAAAGAAGAAAGAACACGAAGAAACTTTTGGAAGTGATTATCCAGAAGCTGAACATTTCCCAGGCTCGGGTCCAGGAGCGTCTCCGGTTTATGGAGTTCCTGGACATTCTCCTGGAACCCCACATGGACGTTAATGCTTAAATAAATGATATTTATTTAAACTCTCCGTCCAAAGCGGTTTCTGCTTAATTTATAATATAATTATTCTTTGTATAAATCAATGATTTAAATAACGATTGTCAAAATATTTTTTATAAAATATTTATTATTTAGAATCATCAAATGAAATACCTTTAAAGTGTAATGTAAAAGAAATGTATAATTTATTTATTTTTATTTCAATAAAAATAAAACTCGTCATTTTAAATAAACTTTGTTCTATTATTATATATTTTCGTATGTTTTAATCATTTCATAAGTACATACCTAATTAAGAAAAATGCTTTGTATTCTAAAATCATAAATAAAGGTAGCATTCTTTAGGCACTAACATAAACTATAAAAACATTAATTTACATTAAAAACACAAAAATTTTAAATCTTGATAGGAAAATGATAGAAATTACTAAATTATTTAATGATTTCAAAGAATGTCATTGAAAATATAATATAAAATAATATTAATTTAAATATTGTGATGATTAAACACTTGACAATTTAAATATTTATAAAAAACTCGAGGTAAAAGACTTAAGAGCATTTCTGTACACACTGTACTATAATTAAAATGATAATTTATAGATGTTTTTCATTAATTAATAAAAGAACAGAACATCAAAATTAGAAGCCATAAACCACTCTGCTAATAACCTCCAACTACTGAACATTATTAGTGGTATATTATGTCTACCTCTGTCTTAGGTTTGCAAATTTATTTAATGAATCAAGACAAGTCATCTCATAAACATTGAAAAATGTTTATAAAGAAAATTCAACTTTAATAACAATGGCAAGATGATAAGTAAATACAATTTAATATATTCATTGGTAGCTTTAAAGAAAGTCATTCTCTATTCATCAATATTGTTTTTACAAAATAATATAACCTATAATTAAGGCCTTAGATTAAAATCCTATAAAGAAGAGTGAAGTAAAATGCAGTTATAATTATACCTACGGGCACTATTGCACATTATTATATGTTTACACGAACTCGCAACATAAAGACATAATCTCAACCTTGCAAATGCATTAAATCATGAGATGGTAATTTGATAAATGAAAGGAAAGTGCATGCAGACACTTACAAAAAGAGAGGCTATAAACTATACTTGCCTTAACATTTTGTTTTGTTGAGTTTTCCCAAATTTTACCCTTTCCCATGTTAAAATTTATAAGTATAATAAATGAAAGGATAAAATCCAAATGACACTTCTTGGTCTGCACTAGTTTGCGAGGACTAAGATGGATAATAGAGGAGAGAGTGTAAAGCGAGAGATTGAGAAACATGCAGTTAGGTGATGATTAGCTTAACCTTAAGAGTTGGGCAGCTGCAGCACCCAGAATGGATCGCTTCCATTGGGACGTCTCTGCCGATGAACTATTTGTCACAAATAGGCCAGTGACATTCAACAAACCCTCAGTTTTGATGCCTATAAATACGCTCTAAGATTCTAAACTCTTTACATTCAATTTACAGCTCCACTCTTTTTATATCATGGGTCTCTTCAAGCCATTTTTGGTAGAAATTTTTACAAAATTTCTTTCAATTTCTATAAAAATTCATTTCTGTTCATTTTCGTGTAAAAAATTTCAAATAAAAATTAATAATTTAACTAGCTCAATGTTAAAAAAAATAATTTAAAAATTCAAACGTTTTTAGGTTCTGACTGTTGCAGCAATTGTTCTTGCTGAACCACCAGCACAGGGACAATACGGTGCTCCGTCAAGAGAAGGAGGAGGAAGTGACAGATACTCTGGAAGTGGTGGTGGAGGTGGACAAGGAGGCTATTCTGGAGGTGGAGGAAGCGGAGGTGGCGGGCAAGGAGGATATTCAGGCGGCGGCGGAAGTCAGGGAGGAGGACGTGGAGGATACTCTGGAGGAAGCGGTAGCAGAGGAGGAGGAGGACAAGGAGGATATTCTGGTGGTGGCGGACAAGGAGGATATTCCGGCGGCGGTGGAAATCAAGGAGGACGTGGAGGCCAAGGAGGATATTCTGGAGGAGGCGGTAGCGGTGAAGGTGGACAAGGTGGATATTCTGGTGGTCAATCATCAGGAGGAGGCGGGCAAGGAGGGTATTCTGGAGGAGGAGGAAGTCAAGGAAGAGGACGTGGAGGCCAAGGAGGATACTCTGGAGGTCAATCATCAGTAGGAGGTGGACAAGGAGGATATTCAGGTGGCGGTGGAAGCAGTGGTGGACAAGGTGGATACTCTGGTAGAAGAGGTGGACAGGGAGGATATTCAGGAGGTGGTGAACAAGGGGGCGGAGGACGTGGAGGTCAAGGAGGATACTCAGGTGGGCAATCGTCTGGAGACGGAGGTGGCTATGGAGTCCCGAGAACAAATCCAAGCTCAGGCTACGGAACTCCATCGGGATCAAGTGGTGGTGGAGCGTCCAGCGGCGGATATGGTCGTTGATTCTTCAAGCTTAATAAAATAACCAATAGTCTCTGATATTTCAATATGAGATTTCAAGTGTATAGATTTAAAAGAGTACAGCTTTATAGATCTCTCTCATAAAAATCAAGATTATATTTATACATATTTTGAAAGGATTTATTTTTGTAACTTAACGAAATTATTTATATAACTTTATCCATTATGTTACAAACTTGTGCTGTGCTTAATAAAACTGTAAAATTGTAAATATGTTTTACTAATATCATTTATCTTTCTTTCTCACCAATGGGAGCAAGTAGTTTGAAAAAGAGCATTTAGTTCACATTTTACTTCAATACACGAGACATGAGGACACGACACACATGCGTAATTCTTATATTGTATTACAAATTACAAATTTTTAGCATTGAAGATATTTATATTTTTGTATTAACTATTTATTCATCAAATAGCTGAGTCACATTTTTGTGAATTGAATCTCTTGAGTTGATAAAGGAAACTTTCATTTTGCGTAATTTTAATTTTTGTTTGTAAACTAACTGAATCAAATGAATGAAACATGTGAGACAAACTTTAGACATTTATCTACTTGCGTGTATAACAGTTTGACGAATCAACCTTAATTCATCTTTATTGTGAGCTTGTGGGACACAGCCAGGAATTAAATTGAAAATAATTAATTTCGAAATCATTCAGAATTATGTGAACAAGAATGATACCTGTTACAAACTGATCATTTGACACTCCTATTTAGCTGGTACTTAAAGTACAGAGCACCTAACACCGAAATCTTACAAACAATTGAATACTCAAATTCAGTCAGATTATTTTAATAGGTTATTCATATGCTTCTAGCTTTAAATATTAAACCTTCTCGTATAAATAATAAAGTACTGATAAAGATTCATATTCTTTCTGAAAATCATGTTTTTTAAATGCATAATATATACGGTGATGCGAAGCCAAAATATTTATTTAATATAAATATACAAATTTGAAACTTTAACTTATTTTAAGTCTTATCGTTAGTTAATAAATAACCCAATTCTAATACCCAATATTAATATTAAACATGATAAAAATAAAATGTAAAGGTGTTCAATAAGAACTTATTGTAAATGATATTTCTCCTCATACAATTAATGATTGTTAATAATCTCTAAAATTTAATTATCAGCCTTCAATTACTCCTCCTTTCATTCAGAACTCACAAATCAATATTGTGTAATGAACATGTATTATATAGGCATCTATTACGCCTTTTCATTTACACTCCTCGCATCGAAGAGAACAGAGCGACAAAGCCGCAGAGTAAGAAATGATTCTCATGAAGCTATTGTGTATTTAATAGAAAGAACTCATGAGATTGCAAAACTTGGTAAAATGATATGGCGTTTGTAAGACATTCCGAGTAGTAGTAAAATGAATAAAATGATATTCAAGAGCCGAAGACAAAGAAACTAGTTCTTTAAAGAGAATTTGGCTTAATTTTAGCAAAAAGGGTAGGAAGGAAAGAATGGGGCTGAAAAGTTGTCGTATAATTTAATAGCCAGAACGTGAAACCTGCAGTCGATTAGAAATACTCAGACATGCATATAAGATAAATCTTATTTGCATGTACATCTTGTCTTTTATCTTTCATTCAATATTCCAATTTCTGATATTCATATATGCGATTATGCAATTGCTCAATAAGACATTGAGCTTCGGCCGTATGTGGGTCTAGTGTTAATTCCGACACTAATGATCTCCACTTAATGATAAAAGAGAAATCAAAGGTTATAAGTCTTAAATATAAAAGCAGAATATCTTTTATAAATCTCAAACGGAGATATATTAACTATCTATAGGAACCGTTTAGGATCATATCACTCACTGATCATTCACAATCACAATATTCACATAAAAGTAGCACTATGTACTGACTCTTTTCATGGCCCATTGATTCTAAGTTCTATCACATCATGGTCAGTTCTCAAGATTGGGCAAATATTTGAATTTGCATTGAATTGAATTGAATTAAGGCTATTTGAAAGAATCAATGAAAATTGATCAACTATCAAATTACAAAATAAATAAGTTTTAAAACGCATAAAATTATGATTCTATATCGAAATGAGAAACAAACCTTTAAAATTTCGAACGTAGCCGAATATTTATTGTAACATTTGTTTTTAAAATCTGCGATTAAATATCTATTGATAACATTTAAATCTAATTTAAATTCATTATAATTTCAATTGAAAGATTAGTAGTGATACACTCAAATTGATCAACTTATTATAATAATGATAAATGATTTTGAAGTGAAAATAATTATTGTTAAAATTTTAAGCATTAGAATCATCACATTCACTGTCAGTCATGATCAACAAGACACTTAAAATCAAATCTAATAGCTTTCTTGTCAGTTAGTGGCTATGATTAAGGGATTTTTGTAATGGTAAGAAAGTCTAATCATTTAGCGTTTAGAAAAATCTTTTGGAAGCGTCCCTTAGGGCCACCGCTTAACTTTCCAATTATCTCCGTTTAGAAACTTTGACAATCAAATCAAGAAGACTGAAGACTCGACAGTCATCTTAAGAACAAAATATACGATTACAAAATGTGGCCAATTTTGAAAAGAACAAGAAATATTAATTAACTCTACAGGCTCAACCAAGATTCTAAGCGGAAAATCAACGTTTAATTTAATCAATTCATTGTTCAAATACAAAAAGATGCTCAAGGCATGTCTTTTGGTTATATAATTCGCATTCGTGCATTTCTCTTTCTTTACTATTTAAGCTTATGCTTGCATATTTTCATTTTATAAGTCAAATATTGGTGAATATAATTTCGAAATTTACTTTATACATATGATCAGATGCATAAAAATTATACTTGCTATTGACTTTTGAAATGGACTCATGTTTAACTATGAATATACCTAATATTTGCTCATACAAAAACATAGACATTTGCATTTAATATGCATTTTTTTCTTAAAGTGCACTTTACATGAATTGTAATTTTTAAGGAACTTTCATTCTATTTGTATTATCATTATAATCCATTTCCATTGTATAAAACATGTGATTCGTCTTTACCATTAATGTTGTAATTACAGTGTTTCTAGAATCTTTTATTAAATATTAATTCATGTAGGTAAATGCCATCTTTAAGGTTGTGTAATTATAAATAAAATTCTACAAATATGGATATGTGGACAATGATAAGGGAGGACCTGTGCGATTAAGTCAAGGCTTTTATCGAGTGTGTTGTAAACTCTGACATTTTTGCCATTTGACCTATGCTACTGTTATTTTCGTGAATCGTGAAAACGCTGGATTTGAATTTCATTATCAATCATTCAGCTTAATTATTTGTATGAAAGGGACTACACAAATTGAACCAAGGATCCCACCTCAATGACTATGAGAAGCTTCATATAAACCACGAATTTAGCCCATTGTTGAGCTCACGCATGCTTGTAAGTAAGAATAATCCCATAATGTGTGAAAGGGATGTTTAGCATCCAAGCATATAAAAAGGTGGAAAATGAAGGGCTCATCAAGGCAGCCAAGTATTAAATCTCCAATTAAACATTAGCCGTCAGATTAAATAATAATAACAAAAATAAACTGAGAGGGTTGCATCAGGCCCGATCCCATTGGAGTAAATCGTTTCTTCATTATGGGGCGTAGAGTAATTGAATTAAGGCGAGAAGTGAAGTGAGGGGTCCATTATGAGAGGATTCGTTGCACAAAGTCTATTTTCGGCAGGCTCCCTCAGAGGATCTAGGCCATTAACATTCGAATGTCTGTCCCAATGGCCGGTGGATGGCCGAAATATTGACTCGTATATTGGCCGTACACATTAATTCCCTCATATATAAGCGAGGAGCTCTGAGTCTTACCTCAGATTCAACCGAGGCTCCTCTGAGCTCTCATCAATTTTACCTTTCTTTAGTCGGGTTCTTTTAGATAACAATAACCTTTCACGATGCTCCGACGAGCATTTGTAAGTTCTCATTCACAACAAACGTTACTTTCCTCTGGTCTTTTGTGGATTCCCTATTTGGACTCATTTCAAAGTTTTATTTGCAAGTCTTTTTTAAATTCCAGATTATTTGTGTCGTTCTCTTCGCTATTTCCCTAGCTGAACCACCACCGCCTCCAGGAGGAGGAGGTGGAGGATACTCTGGAGGAGGTGGAGGAGGACAAGGAGGATACTCAGGGGGAGGTGGAGGAGGTGGACAAGGAGGTTATTCAGGAGGTGGTGGAAGTGGAGGTGGACAGGGAGGATACTCAGGTGGTGGTGGCGGTGGTCAAGGAGGTTATTCAGGAGGTGGCGGAGGAGGACAAGGAGGTTATTCAGGAGGTGGCGGAGGAGGATCAAGGAGGTTATTCAGGAGGTGGCGGAGGAGGACAAGGAGGTTATTCAGGAGGTGGCGGAGGAGGACAAGGGGGATATTCAGGAGGCGGCGGAAGTGGTGGAGGAGGACAAGGAGGTTATTCTGGAGGTGGAGGACGTGGAGGAGGAGGTGGTGGACAAGGAGGATACTCAGGAGGAGGTGGACAAGGAGGTTACTCAGGAGGAGGAGGTCAAGGAGGATATTCAGGCGGTGGAGGAGGTCAAGGAGGATACTCTGGTGGTGGTGGAGGACAAAAACAAGGAGGAGGCGGAGGAGGATATTCAGGCGGTGGAGGAGGCCAAGGAGGATACTCTGGAGGAGGAGGACAAAAACAAGGAGGAGGTGGAGGAGGTTATTCAGGAGGCGGCGGCGGTGGTCAACAATACGGAGCTCCACAAAAACAACCCCAACAAAGTTATGGATCTCCTGGAGGTCAACAAGCCCCACAACAAAGTTACGGATCTCCCGGTGGGCAACAGGCTCCCCAACAGAGCTACGGATCCCCCGGAGGACAGCAACAAGCTCCTCAACAGAGCTACGGATCTCCAGGAGGACAACAAGCCCCACAACAAAGCTACGGATCTCCAGGAGGACAACAAGCTCCTCAACAGAGCTACGGATCCCCGCAACCACAGCAAAGCTATGGATCTCCAGGTGGTCAGCAACAAGCTCCTCAACAAAGTTACGGATCCCCGGCTGGACAAGCCCCGCAACAAAGCTATGGCTCTCCTGGTCCAGCTCCTAGACCAAATTACGGTTCTCCACAACAGGCTCCTCAGCAGAGCTATGGGTCACCGGGAGGTCATTCTAGTGGAGGTCAACAGTACGGAGCACCACAACAGCAGCAACAACAAGGAGGTTACTCTGGTGGTGGTGGTGGAGGAGGAGGCGGTGGTGGGTCCTCAGCCTACGGCCCTCCAGGAGGAGCTTATGGTAATATTTACTAATTTAATCAACTAAAATCATTAAAGTTTCAATTTATCGACAATTTAATTAAACCATTGTTTTTGTAGGAGCACCTCAAGGTCGTTAAGACTGAAGAGTCAATTTCCAGTATTTTTCATACAGTACCTTTATCCTTTCATCGGCCCATTTATGTAATTGTCGATTTCTCTCTCTCAAATCCACCAGTCTCTTCAAATACTATTTTTCTATCTTAGGCTTTAACTTGGGGAATCATGTCGAATGCATTCAATGGCTGGAATTGATCCTATTGAGGTTCATTGCTATTTAAGGTCCCCAATTAATGTGATGAATGCAATTTGAAAAATGTATTAATGGCAGTTGTAGAATTGTAAATAATTTTATAGCTAGAAGCTCTGTGATCCTTCAAGTTCCCTTCACTTTCTAAATTATGTAAGTTGTATTCCATAAATCTAGCTGAATGAGGGCTTGTCACTCATTCCCCAAATATATTATTGTATATGTATTTTGTGGTTCGACAATGCACATATAGTGTCATTTCTCTCTTGTCATTCTTTCTCTTCTCTATGCAAAGATTTATTTAATTTAACATTTAAAGTGCCTTAATTACACTCACTCACTAGTTCACTCAGAGCACGAGTTGAGATGAAAAAATACAAATAAAGAGTTACCAGAATAAATATTTTTCTGTCGTATTAAACTATGAGTTTTTAAAAATTATTAATCATATTCCAAAATGAAGTGAATTAATGGTCCATAAATATTCTACCACTTCTGAGTACTCAAATTTGTCATGATTTCAAATGATTTTAGGAGGAATCTAAAAATTTCATATTTATTATAACAATAATATATGATATGAATTAAACAATATTATACAGTTATTTATATCCTTGCTTGTTGAAAGGTAAGTTGTAAATTGAGACAATTTCACAACTTTTAATGTGTGACAATCGTAGAGTTAAATATGCTTATTTACAAGTTGGGTTACAAAGGATAACTTTAATGGACAAAGAAGATAAGATAAATGATAGTACCCCATAGTATTATTTATCGGCCTGTTAATTTATGAGCTTATATGGCTTAAGCCTACATTATCATATTCTCAAATTAACCCCATATTGACCATTGAATTACTCTTTATTCGGCATTGCTTCCTTTTTGTCCAATTTCATTTGTTTAATGAAAAATAATACTATTGTAATAAGAAATATTTAAATCTAAATAATCTATAAAACGGCGTTTTAAATAGTAATTTTATATAATTAAATTCTTATTATTGTTAGAAAGTTAGAACTTTATCAAACCAGGTGAACGTTGCATACTTTTAGCTATTATACTCAATGAGTTTTTTGTGAGTCTACAAGTGGCTATCAAAAGAGACCTTCGACTCACAAAATTCAAATTGATAACAAAGTTTTTTTCTCTTTATGTCTTTATTATATTCGTCATATAGTCAATTCAGTTTACTTAACTAACCTAGTTAATTTTTTCATTCCTCCTCAAGTTCTTTAAATTAAATCTGCTCTAAGGTGCTCTTTTAAAATGAGGTTATATAGCAGATCAGCATTACCTAAAAATGTCTCGATAAGATATTTCTCTAAATCTCAGACCAGAAAATTCGCTTCGATTTCAGTAACTGAAAAGTCTGAAAAAGATGAAAGTGATTATCAATTTTTGCCGAGGAATCCGAGTGGTCTTCCTACATATTATTTTCAGAAGTCACTCCCAAGACTTCCGATTCCCAAGTTGGAAATGACCATCAAACGCTACTTGGAAGCTCAAAAAGTCATTCTGAGTCCGGATGAATATGCTGAGATGGAGAAGATAACCAAAGATTTTGAAATGAGAGAAGGAAGAAGTATAAAAATATTTATATTAATTTTTTTAATATAACGAAATTGCTTATAGTCCTATCCACAAAAAAT
Organism: Neelides sp. FZ-2019; assembly: GCA_009869795.1. Lineage (NCBI taxonomy): Eukaryota > Metazoa > Arthropoda > Collembola > Neelipleona > Neelidae > Neelides > Neelides sp. FZ-2019. The sequence continues at coordinate 20,292 of VJMY01000569.1, read as the reverse complement.
TGTATAATAGTATAACGGGCTTTAATATTTTTTAATTTTTTAGAACTTCATCAGCAGCTGATCGAAATGGATAAATCAATGAAACACACGAGTTACATTTCTGCTCCTTGGTTTGACATGTACTTAAAAGACCGTCAGCCTCTTCCAATTAACTACACTCCTGCTCTCGTTTACGTTGAAGACAAAGAAATTGAAGCTTTACCTCTAAATCAAAGACAACTTGTGAGGGCCACAAACTTGATCGTATCTTCATTAAGGTGAAAAATAATTAAATTGATTATAAAAATTTACTAACTAATTAATATTTCAGCTCGCATTAATAATCAATTTTATTGCTAATATGAAAAATGTTTTGTAGATTCATGAACTCTCTAGAAAATGAAATTCTGGAACCGGAAGTTTATCACATGAATCCAAAAAAGAGTGATACAACATCATATAGAAAAATTATGAATTTTTGTCCAACATCTTACGCAACGTATGCTTCTTACCTGATGAAGGTTAAATAACATTAATTATTTACGTTTAATTATAAAAAGTATTTGTGATTATAAATAAATAGTCAAAATTATAGTTTTTTTGTGTATTTAGGCTTATCCACTTGACATGTCTCAATTCGCTTCACTATTTCACTCTACTAGAATTCCACAAAAAGACAAAGACAGATTAGAGAGACAAAGCAAAGATTCGAAACACATTGTTGTCTTAAAAAACGGTCATTTCTATGTTTTTCCTGTTTTGGATAATGATGGTACAAATAAAAATTTAATTTTAAAAGATTAACATTGAATAAAAATTTAGTAAATTATTATATAATTAATGTTAAATTTTTAAACCGAATAATTTATTTTAATTTATAGGAAACATCTTAAGCCCAAGCGAGATAATGGGAAGCCTTGATTCTATTTTGGCAAATAATGATCCAATTGCTGAAAATCCCATTGGAATTTTAACTACTGAAAACAGATATAAATGGGCTGATGCGAGAACTCATTTTGTTTCTCTGAGTCAAAAAAATGAGAAATCAATAAAAGAAATTGATTCTGCACTGTTCGTTGTTTCTCTTGATGATAATTTTGGAACTGATTATGTTCCACTTTTGCGTCATTTCTTACATTCTGATGGGAAAAACAGGTGAACTTATGTCAACTAAATTCATTTAATTTAATTATATAAATATATTTGTTTAAAAGCTAATTTTATCTTTTTCAAATTTTTTTAGATGGTTCGATAAATCATTCAATCTTATAATAAGCAAAGATGGTTGGGCTGGATTAAATTTTGAACATGCTTGGGGTGATGGAGTGGCTGTGATGAGATTCTTTAACGATGTTCTTAAAGACAACAATGAGAATAATTGGGCAAATACTGTGAATCCCAAACGACCTTTCATGGCTCCAATCAAACTTCGTAAAACTACCATTTTCCACTGTTTAGATAAGATATTAATACTTATTTTTAATACCAATATTTAATATTATTACATTTGAATTTAAAGATTTTGATCTTGATGACAAAATGAAAACTGCAATTCGAGATGCAGAAAAAAGATATAAATTACACACAGAAAGCCTTCAGTTGAATACTTTAATGTTCGATAAGTTTGGCAAGCAAAAATGCAAATCGTGGGGTGTGAGTCCAGATGCAATAATGCAGCTTGGGTTTCAAGTAATTTAGCCATTAATTAAATTATTGATTTCATTTCAATATTCTTAATTAATCAATATTATTTAGGTTGCATTCAAGAAGGTTTTTGGATATACTCCAGCTACTTATGAGTCTTGTAGTACTTCAGCATTCAAACATGGAAGAACCGAAACAATTCGACCTGCTACATCTTTGACAAAGGTTTAAAATATATCAAATAATTATCAATAGAAATGTCCTGGAATTACAAAATTTGCATTACAAGTTGATTCTTACAGGAAATAGGCGAAATAATGTCAAAAAATGATTGGAGCTCAAAGATAAAGCAGCTCAATGCCCTTTTTAAAGCATCTTCAAATAAGCACAACGAGTTAGTTAAGAACGCTGCAATGGGTAAAATAAAAATATTTGTATTTATTTGTTTCATAAATCATTTATTTAGAAGATTGTTAATAAATAAATTTTTAATTACAAGAAAAATAATTTTTTGTCATTTTTAAGGTCAAGGATTTGATCGCCATTTGTATGGATTGAAAAATATTGCTCAAATAAATGGAAGCATTCCAGGATTTTTCACGAATGAAAAATACATCAATCTCAATTTAAATGTAATTTCGAGTTCAACGCTCTCTAGTCCAGCAGTACGAGCTGGAGGCTTTGGTCCTGTTGTTCCTGATGGATATGGCGTTGGGTAAATTTTATTTATTATACTATATCAATTTTCTAATAAGTACTTGTTTATAAAAAAAATATGAAATTTATTGCGTATATTATATAATTAAATTAAAATTTTAAATGTCTAGTTATCAAATTTCGGATCATGGACTTGGATCGATTATTACCAGTTACAAGGGAAGGAGAGATGGAGATGCCCTTTGCGATGCCTTTAATTCCACCTTTTCAGATTTTGAAACTGTTCTATCAGCTAAGTAAATTATGAAAATATCATTAGAAGACGAATTGTCATTTGCCATCGTTGATGATCGTGTGATATGAAATACATAGTGTCTATTGTGCCTAGTAGAGATATTAATTTATGAGTTTTATGAGTGACATAAAGTCACAGATGCTATTAGAATTTTAAGCTATCAATTGTTATTTTTATGTATATAACAAGTTGGTTACCGGTTTTGCTCAAAAGAACGCTCTGGCTCAAAAGATCGCCCTCCTTTTATACAATATATATATTATATAATTATATTATATTGAATAATCGAGCAAGAGCGCGATTAAGATAGTGAAGATGGAAAGGGGAGTCTTGATTCTAGTAATGAAAATTGAGCAAAAACTCGCATTTTATTGAATAAATGTTTTAATATCATTGTTAATTAGTCAATTATTTAAAGAACACCCTTGCTCAAAAGATCGCCCGAGGTCGAACCACAATTTTTAAATGAACGCCCAGGCGTCCTTTTGAGTAAAACCGGTATATTAATTAGATAAAAAAAGACTAATAGGTAAATATGCTTTATAAGTGTAGTTCTTCTGTACTGTTATTTATATAGTACTTTTAGTTTACCTTAATAAAGTATATTGGTAATATGGTATTGTAATAATTATTATGTGTTCATCATGTGTTTTATTTTATTATTATAATTATTACCTACCTTTTTATGCATTTGTTATAATAAATTAAAAGTTTAAATATTATTAACCAGTAAGCTGTTTCTTGTATTGTTGTATTTTTTTGTTAAATTAAGTTAAGTTTTTAAAAATAAATATTCAAAATTGGATTTACTTACGAATCACTATGTAATTATAATTTAAGCTGTAGTAGTAATTCGTAACTAAGGAAAGAATTGAGCATTAAAATTATTTTATATAAAAGTTCATATCCAAGAGAGTAGAGTTTCGGTCTTTGGATAATTAGTAATTCTAATTATCGTAAACTTCATACGAAATTTGAATCAGTTCAGGCTTGATGTGAATTTTAACTAATCAGTTAACAGGTTTCCTGTGAGAAGTTCTTGAACCATTTTTATTCTGAAGTACGTCATATGAGATTGCTTGAACAACAGAGGTGCTCTTCTTGAAAGATGCTCAATTGTCTGAAGAGCAAAAACGCCACAATCAATTGCGTTCTCTTGATTTGGAGTATTCTATTAAGAATTTATTTATCAATAAAAATACATAATATAAAAACGAAATTATCATTTACCGAATCAAGCAAGTATTTATATGAAAATACCAAATAGTTATTATTTTCAAAAATTGTAGAAGCTATTACATAAGTTATTCCATATGTCCATGTTTCCTCATCGAAGAGGCTGGGAACATCATCTCCTTCTGGAACACATGCCTTTTCCAGTTTGTGGTGAAGATTCCACAAAAAACAACGAACAGACTGGAAATGATTAGCAAAAACTTATTTCGTTATGACGTTTGTTTTAAATACATAATAATATATTTTGATTGAATTATCATAGTATTCATAGCTATTGTTTAATTTAAGTTATAAAAATGATAAAAGATAGTCTAATGACATCGATAAAACGGAAGCGATCAACATCATAACGTTTGTCCTTTTTATTTCCCATGGTCCATCGAGAATCATAATGAATGAGCCTCTTCTGAGAGATGTCGCAAGCGATAATGCTCCAGTGATAATCAAAGTTCAATGGAATAAAGATAATATCTTTTGTAAATATTTGATATTGAGTCTGAAAAATATATATAATTGCTAATTAGTAAACTTTAAATCTAATATTCTGATCTGTTAAATACTATGCGGTATCTTACATCTGGATCAATCAATTGATTTGCTGTACTAAATCCATATGCGTGAAAGCATAAGAAAATGTGTGGATTGAAGCAAAAGACGGATGGATATGTCTGGTTCCTTTCATTTCTTTTCACAATGAGTTCCATGTATTTTTGAAAATGCTAAAATATATAAGTTTGAAACGACAAAACATTTAATAACGATTTCGGCATATCTTAAATGAACAATTATTTTTACTATTAAGATGAACAATGAACTTTTATTTTTATTTTACCGTGTCTTCCAGCCATTCGTCGTTCAGCAGGATCTTCAATTCTTTCAATGAAAGATTCGGCACTACGGAGTCTTGATTGATCTAAAATGGTGACATAATATATTCCATTAATTCTATATTATATTGCAGATAATTCATACCGTAATACATTAATGTGTTGGGATTTGCAATATTAAAAGAGCTAGGGAAAATTAGATTATAAGGTATTATTTTTGATTATTCCTATAATATGATATATTTTATAGTTTTTTTTATTATACCCTTTGAATGAACTCTGCCCATGAATTTGCAGTGATCTGCGTGCTTGTTCTAGGTTGAACAAATTGACTCTTGACTAAAGATATATCGAAATGGTTAGTTATTATATTTTTAATTACATAATATGAATAGCAAAATATAGCAAATATGGAAAATTAAATTGAAATTATTCAATCTTATAATATAATGGATTGAAAGTTATAGTTTTATAACTCTTTTTTGACTTCCTGATGTTTGGTTTGAAGCTTAGGGGCCTCTTAAGTGATGAATTTGAAATAGAACCATGATCAGGATCAAGTTGATCATCGAGGTCATTGATTTGAACTTTTAGATCCTCATCTGGAAGAATCTCTGCTTCGTCGATTCGTGCATTTGTTTCTTCGACAGGAGTTTTTGTTTCATCTGTGGGAGTCGCTGGATCATAAAGCCATGTGCATGCTTCCAACAGCTTAAACATCTTGATCTTCGTACTAAGGTCAAACTTGTGATTTTATTTTCTAATTTTCTAAATTATTAATTACCACGATCATCAAGGATGATTTTTCGTTTAATTCTATTGAGATATATTGAATTTTTAACTCTGCTTCTATGACCCGCTTAACTTCAATTCTTTGTTCATATGAATTTTTTCCTTTTATTCAAAGAAAATATTAAATGTCCATGTTCCTCACATTTCATGTTCCATTCAAATTGTATTATAACGTTGATTGATTTGAAATGAAAATGAAGCACGTCAAAATAATTGTTTTTAAAATTTATTCGATTTATAAGTAAAAATTATGTTCAAGTCGCAGAACCAAATTAATTTAGAATTATCCTAAAAGGAAACTTTATTACATGTGTTAATTAAGTTCACTATACAATTTTTATTAAAAATTTTAAGTATGGATTATGAATAAATATGAATTCGTGCATACACAATATAATAATTCAAAACAGAAAGCTATATCCCCATAATATTAACATTTTATTAAGAACTTTCTGTACTCCATTGACATACATATTGTAATTGATCAATCGATATAAGATTGCACCATTAAGTTAACTTTTATATATATTTTAAGATTGTAAAATTTCTCAACTAAAGCAAGGCCAAAATATCATTTTAATTGTATCAATATAATATTCAACTTCATTGTTTTTGAGTTTGAGTTATAAAATAAAATATTTTTTATTTTTGTGAAACTTCAATAACGAATTACCATAAACGGGAGAATGAGAAGACACATTGAAGGATTAGCGATCACTCCTGAATTGTAATAATTCCTTCTCGGGTAGTAATTATTATTACGTCTGTAGTACCGTCGGTCTTCTTCTGAAGACGACGAATCTCTATAAAATAAATAAAATTTATAGTAAAGAGTTTATACTTTTTAATTTAATTTAATTAATTATTTATGAATACTTAATTAATGAAGATGACTTTTAATGTGTGTCTAATGTATGGAATTATTATTTAACGATATAATTTCATTATTACCTATAGTATCTCTCATCACTGTCCCTTTTGTGTCCTTTAAAATGTTTTTTCCCACCAGCAAGCTTTATGACATCTTTAACTCCTCCAGGTTCAGGAAACGCGTCAGTTCCACAAGTGAGCAATAATATTGAACAAATGATGATTGCAAATTGAAGATTCATCTTCGGCCTATTTTTATCTCTTCTTTGTTGAAGTCCAAATGTTGTTTTTGCTTAATTCATTCAGCTTATCTTTTTTGATTTTTTAAAAAATACAAAAAATTTATTAGAAATTAATGGTAGAAATCATTTATAACTTAACATTGAATAACATTTGATATATTACTTATTATATAGCTAGCTTTTAACACTGCTATTCTACATTGACCTAACTAAAGAATGACGTACCAAGTTATCATTGAAGAATTCTCAATGACTTACTTACTAAAAGACAAAAATAGCTGTGATTCGCAATATGCGATTCTCAAAAGTAGATATATTAAACTGAACGAGTAAGTATATAGCAAATTTTTTATTATAAGTTCCGCTTTAGTATTTTAGCAAAAAATCCCACGTTCATATATCTATAATAAGAATGATGCGCATAGGAGTTGTTCTCTGAAAGTTTTCTATTTCTGTATAGGTAGTTCCTTGAAAAATTTCTTTAAATCAATTTAACTATATATTTTACCTGACTCTCAATAAATCAATATTTATATTTAAAGCAAATATAACTATAAATATGCGCTTTAATGCTGAATTCCTGCTTGATGATGATCCTAACACTATTATTAATAACAATTATGCTAATAGAAATTTAATAAAATTACTCACTTTGCTCAGCTATCTATGTTCATCACAACATTCAAGCCAAAATCATTAAATAAGTTCATTGCGATCTTCACTATACAATAGTACGTGGTAGGTACGTGGACAACAAATGTATACGTATTCAGTATTATAAGTTTATGGCAAAGAGTGAAGGGACGAGGAAAATCTGCAACATTGCTAACGCCCACTTGCCAAAAAATACAAGTTTTAATACCAAATATGAGAGTACCTTAATACGTACACGTACGTAAAAGACTCCAACATGGTCATAGGTCTTGGTCTTGAGATGGTAAAAATGGGAGGTCGAACTTCCAAGTTATTATTGTGAATAAATGATCTTGTATGATTTTCAAGGTTTAGAGAGAGAAAGATGAGAAGAGAAACCCACCCTGTTTTGGACCATGATTGAAGCTAAAAAAATAAAAAGGGTCATCCCAGGAAGTAAGGGAAACCAAAACTCGGGGGCCGACCCAAAAGGATAATGCTAAGATAATACTTTACATCTATGTTTAAATAATACTGATTACTTTATATTATAATATGGCTCTTTTGGTATTCGTATTCATACGAGTATTAGTTTAAGTATTTATATTCTGTTCAAGTAGGTAATACCTTTTTACTAGTAATATGTGATCAGTAATTAAATTAATAGATAATTTATATGAGATCCCTCTATTTATGGAGATTAAATGAAGCAATGATGGAGAAAGAAGGGGATGGGAAAAGGGGAAGAAGGATCCTTTGAGTTTTGTAAATTAAAGCCTTTTACCTGGCACGGAGGGAGAGGGGCGAGCGTTTAGGGAAAGTAATGAGTCGGAGCTCACCTTGTCATCTCTCATCACTCGCCGACCGTCTGCCAGGCCTTGAACATGGAGAAAGGCAAGCGGAAAGTGTCTGAGCCACGGGAATTCTTCGCTCGTCTCTACGAGGAAGAGGAAAAGGGGAAGAAAGAGGCCGTGGGGCAAAGCGAGGTCATTTCGGGGCAATCGGGCCCATTGTTCGGACAGCCTTTCTGGCCGTCTCCTTTCCTCAATTGGAATTTCTTTCACCAGTTCTCTTCTCAAGCGCCACAGTTGCCCATTACCCCAGCACTCAACGGATTTCGTAAGGAATTTTATAAACGTTTTTCCCCTTTCACTCACCTATATCATTGTGTTGTGGTTTTACATAACTTCATGCTTTCTCACGCAATTTTTAAGTACAATAAGAAAGTCACTTGAATTTTAAGTTATTTATTTTAATATAAAAATGGGTTTTTAATTATAGATTCATTTGACTTAACGTTTGCGATATTTTGAAATCATGGGTTGTGCTTGATATCATATCATTTATAAATAGAATCAAAATTGGAACAAAAATACAAACAATTAAAATTTTTACGGTCATAAATGTGTTAAACACATTAAACAGTAAGTATGCAATAGAGAGAAGAATAACATTTCGTAATGTTATCTCTACTTAATGTTCCCAATAAGTACGCGCCAACGAATTGAATTGAGAAATGAAAATTGTGATCGAAATTAAAAGTTATTATCTCATTTGTCCCTGTTGTTGGGCCGGTCGAATTAATTAGGCCGCATCATGCAAAGGGCCTTTTGGGTAAAATAATACCCAATTACCGCGCCTCAACTTAATGAGGACTTTTTTTTTATAGAGCATTAACTAGCTAATGTCTCATCAGCCTCACACTGAACTTAACTTGGGAAGTGATGTAACAAGTATTGAGGTGAGCGGAAGAGGAGGCGTCATCTAATTACTCTCTAATTAATTTCTTCCATACTCGCCGGATCATATAATTACACATTGGTCCTAATGGCCCTTGACTCCAATTGTAAAATTATTTATTGGGCGAGCTGACAGTCGACACGTGGGGATGAGGCTGTGGGAGCAGCCCCAGTTGTTCCCCAGTTCTCTATCATATGTAGACACATCCCGAATATTAGCCATTAAAGAAGGGAAGCCCCGGGAAAGGATTATAATTGAGTTGAGCTTGCGAGTGGTCGAATTAAGGTGTAAAATTTTTCCATTATCTTCTGAGACTCTTAACAAGTATTTAGTCACGACATGCACAACAACGGCAGCGGTTCTCCTTGTGAAGGGAAATATCATTTACCCATCATCTATTAGTCTATTAGGTCCTCTCGAACGGACACACGCAACCCCGAAACGCAATCCCAAATCCCCAATCCCTCTCCACAAACAAGATGGAATTATGTACACTCATAGTAGTCACCGGACAAATATTATTTCCCTGGTATGACCCTCCAATAATGTTCTCCTTGAAATGTGTGAGGGAGGCTCAGAATTTATTGCCCTTTGAAGGAACCCAAAGGGTCGAGAAGCCTTAATGGTTATTTTATATATGAACGGAATGATGATGGTGGCAAGTAGGTAGGATGAGCGAACCGCGCCTGTTGTTCGCTTCACTCAGAGGTGCTTGTGAACAAATGGAAGGGCGGAGGGTACTTAAGGGCGAGGAATGAATTGATCAATCGTAAATGAGTAAATAATGGTGAGGGTGGCTGGCTAATTTCCTCGGCTGCACGAACACACACATGTTCTCCTTTCTCCGATTTACCCACTAATGCTTCCACAATGCTAATGAAATTATCCTTCCGTGTGCTCTCTTAAACAATTTACCCATACCATACCTGGAGGCTCCCACTTCCTCTCATAATTCAAAACATTATTTATTGCTTATATTCTCTTTTTTTAAAGATGCTCCAACCTCTTTTGCTCATCGCTTTTTTCAAGCACTAATTATCTTTCATATTGATCTCACAGTTATTATTTATTATACTTTATACTTATGAGTAGGTATATGACTTTGTTATGAGGCATTTAAACGATATTATACACATGTGTTTTTAATTTTTAATGTTTCTGATAATGTTACGACATTTTATGGATTTTGATAATTTGTAGTTGTGAATTTTAATTAGGTGGCTTTCATATGAACCTATGCACGTTCTCAATTTGGTAATTTTATTATGAAGGATAATAATATATCTGAAGGTTCTTTTGTTGTATATTTTTATTATGTAAAAATTAATTAGTGTGCAGATGATTAAAATTAAACGAGTAATCAATTTGTGTTCAAACATAGTATCATAAATGAAAAATTATAAACCAATAGAGTGCATTAAGTCAACAAACTTTTGTACACATGTTTGCATGAACAACGACAATCGAATCATGCAATCTTAATAAAACAGCGCTCTAATTTATATAGTAAATATATAACTTTCTCGATATTTGCAAATTGTGATACGTATATTTATTCTTTGAATTGTGCTTCTTATATACATAACCATGAACTATGAGATGTATCAAAAAGCGAACACTAAATACTAATTAAAACTTAAAACAACGATGTCAACTTGAGAAAAATTATCTTAGAAATGGATAAACCAATGAGAATTGGAAAATAATTAATGACTAATAATAATGTGTATTTCAGTTGCGCGACGAAGACGAAGAGACGGAAGAATACGCCGTCAAAGAACAACGTTTAGCAACGATCAAACTTTATCTCTTGAGGTTGAATACCAAAAAGCGGAATACATTTCTAGATCAAAAAGATGTGAACTCGCACAAAGATTGTCACTTTCGGAAACTCAGGTTTACTTTCAATTAGTATTGTTAGCCATGCCATATGTATAATTTGATCAAATTTTTATCATTTTTTGAAAATCTAGATAAAGATTTGGTTCCAGAATAGAAGAGCGAAAGACAAAAGACTCGAGAAAGCTCACGTTGATCAGCAAGTCAGGTAAGTAGTTTTTGAGAAACATTTAAATTACACTTTCAATCTAATTGATAAGTTACTAGAGATCTGTCTCAAATAATGAACTATTATTCTTATTTATAAATACTTCTTTTATATAAATTATTTCCATTAGGTACATGTTTTTGACCAAAAATTGTTGTTTGCAGTATGTATGAATGATAAGTTGATAAGCATTGAATTTTATGTGAATGATATTTGTAGTAAACCGATATTAGTATCTATCCACATAAGTATCAAACGAGAGGAGTGATGAGTTCTCGTGAGATAAATGAATGATTTCCTGATTGATGGGCTGAATGGGATGAGAGGGGAGATATTGTTATAATTAATTGGAAAGAGTAGACTCGGAGATTTCCATCTGTCTCTTCATACTTCCGGTTCTTTGTGATTTGTGAATCTCATCTCAGAAGGGTGTAATTGATGGTTTTCCAGGTGTCTCGCGACGAGTTTGAGCCTCGGAAACGGAGTGTCAGACCGACCTGCAGCTTCACCCTTCTTCTCTTACCTTCCTCTTCGCTCTCTTTTCACCAAGGACCATGAGGATCTCGATGACCAAATGACGAATTCTCCCACGCCCCCAAATGTTTTCTTACCTTAATTACACTCTTCACCCAAAAATGTCAATTTATCAAGCGGTCTTAACTTCTATATTTTAATCTGTGAACTTATGGAATGAAATGAACGATCTCTCTGAAATCATGGATTTTCAAAAACTTATATTTGGTTCATTATGAAACAGATCTCAAAGAAAAGTTTTACTTTACACTTATTTTTATTTTTTCTTTGCGAAATAAATTATTAAATAATAACAAATAAAATAAGATAATTAAATTAAACTTCTTTATGTAAAAATTGCTAGATGTTGCAAATAATGTTATTATCGATATTAAAAAAAACTTATTTAAGCGCAACTATTCAATTGTATAAATTGTACGTAAACTCATTGTCAATATTCCACTGCTCCTCGCACATTAAAATTGGAGTTAATTATAAATACTATTATTATATCATCATAGTATGTATGATGAAAATCTTGAAATTATTAGATACATTTTTGAATGAAGGTAAATTGAAAATATTGAATTGATGAAGAATCGAGTGAATACTGTGTGAATACGGTTGAATGAAAAACATCGGTGGAGATTTGGAAAATTGAGTGTGGTGCATTTAAGGAAGCAATAGGAAGAGATTGTGCATAATGAGGGGTGTGAAATTAAGAATAAAGCGTCATTTAAAGAGATTGTGTATAATATTAACTGGATGGATGTGAGTTGTGGGAACAATTTCAGGTGTGATGGTTTGATTTGAGCGAAGGGAAATCCTATTTGGTTCCCTTTGGGTTTCGGAACTGAGGTGGAAGCTCGAAACTGTTATCAAGTTATCATTTACTTCAACAAAAATCCGAATAACTCCCATGTAGTCGACTAGCTCTCCCCTTCATTATTTTTCAACAGGATCTCAATGGAATCGCACATGTTCTCTTCCACGCAATCGAGTCTAATAAAGCCTACCTCTTTTCAAGGATTTACAACTTTTTATTCTTGAATAATTCTATCATAAATCTCATATGTGGTTGATAATATTTAGTATACTTAATAACACAAGAAATTTAAGCAAGATTAAAAAGTTATAATTTAGGCTTTTATTAATCACACAGAGTTATTCACTTCAATGTTCAATTAAGCCTTGATGTTAGTTATTATTATTATTATTATTATTTATTATTATTCAAAGATTAAAAACTTAAATACTTCTATTTATTGTAAGATGGGCAAAATCATTTTTGAATGATTGAGCATCACACAAAAATTGCATTTGTTGCATTCATTAATTTCGTATTCAGAATTTCCTATGAGTAATACAAGAAATTATAATAAAGCGCAATATTTACTGCGAACTTTTACCACGAAGTTTTAAAAATTACAAGCTCATTCTCATTGTCAGACAAAATCCTCAGTTTTCAATTCACAATTTTTAAAAAGATCGTTACTTTTAATTAGATTCTGTCGTCAACTTGAAATTAAACTTTACAATGACTGAGACGAAGTCTAAAGCCGATTTGGGTCTTCTCGAGGAGGATGATGAATTTGAGGAATTTCCAGCTGAGAGTAAGTCAAAAATTCCACTCACGATCAATCAAAAAGAAACATTGAATTTAATGGCATTTAATGTGAATCCAACATCTAATCGTTATTATTTCATGTGTAGGCTGGACTGGAACTGAACCAGAAGAAGACGATATCAAAGTCTGGGAAGACAACTGGGATGATGACAACATCGAAGATGATTTTAGCATTCAATTGAAGTACGTCTCAAAATTATGATAGTTATTTTTCCTAATCAGACATTTCAATGACATATTTAAAGTTATAGTTATTTCTAAGCACGAAATGTGTTAGCAAAGAATAAAAATAACTTTTATCAATTTTTCTTCAGGGCTGAATTGGAGAAAAAAGGTTTAACCAATCAACAGCAGCAGCAGCAGCCACAGAAGTAAAATATAGGAAAATGAATACATGAATTGTACTTTAAGTTAATTACTCAATTGTTTTACATACTATTTCAATGCTAATAAAATCTTAAAAACTTATAGTTTCCTTTTTTATTCTTATGTTTAATTTTTTATTAAAGGTAATAAAAAATTAAATTATATTACACACACTGTTAAAGATTTGAAAGTGCGTTCACATTTCATTTCTTATTAATGTAACAATGTAATTTATTATTTACATTTACACAGCTGAATTTAAAATACTATCATTATCATATCATACCATTTAAGTTAGAGAGACAATTTATTGACATATTCAATTGACATGCTTGACAAATTCATAGTTCATTCAGTTTCAGTTTCAAAATGAGAAATACCTTACATATAACATTTGTGTACACACAACTATAAAATTTTTACAAAAAACGTGCCAAGCGAACAATATTTTGCACTGTTATATTACAAATATTGTAACTCGACTTCTCAACTAGGACTTTTCATTTTTACTATGATATTTATTATATCTTTATGTGTTATCTTGCTCATTTTTCTCAAGAATTCGTTTATCTTAAAATGCACATTTTAGTTTTTATCAAAGCATAAATTAGTTGTCTCGCTCCTGCTTAACCTACTCTTTATATTTACTTAAAGGATACCCTTTGTTATTTGTTTATATTACTATTTTAGTTTATAAAAGAAAAGCAAACATTATTGAATGAATTTCTCAATGCTAACAAGTAGATAAATCAAATGACAGGTGTTTTACATACAATCACTCCCTAAAACATACTGAAGCTAATGATTTTCTCGTAGTATATAAGTAAATATATAGCAGGTAGCGTAAATTATATTATTTCAGCGTTGAATAGGTTATTAGTACTTGTATAATAACATGCATAGATGAAATGTTTATTTTCAATTAAATTTATGCATCCTCATCCCATACAAGTATAAATGCTATAAATTATTAATCATTTAATCCATTTGAAAACTTCGTCCTTGTATGTGTATTCGGCGCATTAAATTATCATTTTCTTTTTACAATATAATCATAATCAGATGAGTAGAAGGGAACGATTGAATAGATTTCTATATTGTAAGTTCATATCTTATGGATGGAATGTTATTTAAATATATTATGATAGTAGGTAATGGAACTCGTGCTCAACTTCTCCTGATTAAAGTGAATCAAATGGGTTTTCTCGCTGTACATTTTGCCTCAACCCCTCAGTCTCAATTTGCTTCTTCTTCAATTCACACTATTGTGTGTGCAGGATTTCCTTCTGTTAGCTACCAGACCACCAGTATTAAAAGCCATTTCTCCAATTTAAGAGATAAAAGGACTTTTCCCTCGTCTAGTCTTCATTTATTCTTATATTGGTTTTTGTCAGTATTAGAAATTGCACTTAAAACTTCAAAGGTGCTACCTGTTCACATACATTATTTATCTTTCACAAGTTTTGCGTCCGTGTCAATTCAACTTACAATTCTACAATGAGTGATAATCAGAAGAAACGAGTTTCGATCATTGGTTCAGGAAACTGGTAAGGAAAGATCACATTTAAATATGCAAATACACAATTGTATACACAATTCCTCAATTATATGTATTACACAAATACAGAAAGCTAAATAATATCAATAGTTAAGAAGCTGTGTTTAATCATGAATTTGATGAAGCATGCCTACTGACAATGAGATTATCTATTTAGCCTATATCATATTTTGAACATTACTTTTTTAATTATGGGATTGATTTGACAGGGGATCTGCAATTTGCAAAATTGTTGGTGCAAATACGAGGAAATATCCCGAAACCTTTGTCGAAGAGGTCAAGATTTACGTTTATGAAGAGCTTGTGAATGGAAGAAAGCTCACTGAAATCATTAACGAGGATCATGAAAATGTCAAATATTTGCCTGGCCATAAACTTCCTACCAATATCGTAAGACTCGTCTGCTTTTAATGCTTTGACTCTATTAGATTGACCATACATGAAAATAATGATGATAATTATGCTTTAGCATAAATATAAACAGTTTAAAGTCTGGTAAACGAATGTATGACCTCGTTAACAGGGTCCTTCTTATTAAATGTCACACTTTCACATGCATTTCATATGGTAATTGTGACATTTCTTATGAAGGGCCCTGTATTTAAAACCAAATAAACCTCTATTTGTAGTTTAGGCTGACTGCATTTAATGAGTATATCCTCAATTATTGGTTAAAGGAGAATACAAGTTAGGTTATTGGCTATCCTATCTTTCCAGTATTTGTTAATCGAAGGTGGAAGATAAATATTTAATTCCTTTGCAGGTAGCAGTGCCGGATGTTGTCGAAGCCGCCAAGGACGCGGATATTCTTATCTTCGTTCTTCCTCATCAATTCATCAAGAGAACTTGCGGGCCGCTTGTGGGAAAAGTCAAGGCGGAGGCAATCGGACTTTCTCTTATTAAAGTGAGGAATTAAATTTGATCCAATTCTCACGTTGAACACATTTGTAATTGATGATTATTAGGGATTCGACATAGCTGAAGGAGGCGGCATTGAGCTCATTTCTTTAATCATAACAAGACTTCTTTCCATCCCGTGCAATGTACTTATGGGAGCAAATCTCGCAGGCGAAATTGCCGATGAGAAATTCAGCGAAACCACAATCGGTGATTATTTTCATATACATACTTTCAATGTCTTCAAAACTTGATATTGGTCTTGTGAGAGTGCTAAATAACATAAAATTTAAAGGTGCTCATGGTGACGAGCAAGGAAAAGTTCTTCACAAGCTCATACAAACGGATAACTTCAGGGTTGTTGTCGTCAATGATGTCGAAACGGTGGAAATTTGTGGTATGAAAAATTCAACGTTTTTTAAAATAGTTTATATTTATGAGATTTTAAAATGTAATTTCATTTATTTCGATCATTCCTGTTTATGTTCTTCACTTGGCTTCATTAGGAGCATTGAAAGTAAGCATTCTAATTTTTTTTTCTAGTTTTAATCAGCTCTTGTCCTTATCTTGACATAAAGAAGGTCGTGTTATCATATTGTTTAAACTAAAACCACAAACTTGATTTTTTCAGAACATTGTGGCAGTTGGAGCTGGTTTTATTGATGGACTTCAATATGGTGATAATACAAAAGCGGCTGTCATTCGGCTCGGTTTGATGGAAATGGTCAGATTTTGTGAGGTAATTTTAGAAAGGTCTAAAAAATAAATGCATGTCATGCATGTGTACATTCGTGTTGATCAAAGTCCAAGACGTGTTGAATTTCTTTGAGATTTATCCTTGGGAAACCCCACTGGAAGCCCTAGGACTCCTTTTATAATATCACTATATATAATTTCTTTAAATACAAGCATAGAAGTATTTTAATATAAATATGCATATGGCTAACAATATCAATGCTTTAAATATTTATTCAATATTTATATTAAAGGAAGTGGAGTATTAATTTATGATACAAAATTGAATGAATAAATTCTTCAGGAATTCTACAAAAATACAAAAATGACAACTTTTCTCGAGAGCTGTGGAGTTGCGGATTTGATAACAACTTGTTATGGAGGAAGAAATCGAAAAGTTGCAGAAGCATTTGTAAAAACCGGAAAAGTAAGAGATTTACATACATAATTAAGTTCTATTTTTTGATTAGTTTATTCTTACTATTTATTTAGCTATATCAAAAGATTATGAATATATTTTAATTTGAATATACTCATTGATTAATAATGTGAAAAAACTTTTAAAATTAGTCAATCGAGGAGCTTGAAGTGGAGATGCTGAATGGTCAAAGTTTGCAGGGACCGCAGACAGCAGCCGAAGTTAACCACATGCTCAAAGAACGTAACTTGGAGGAAAAGTAAGTCCAAATTAAGTCGCCATCTCATAACATTTCTAACAGTAGTTGACATTAATTACTCTACACTGCGAACTGTTTAGTTTTACATTTATTCCAATCCTTGAAACTATCAGTTGGATCAAGTTCATTTTATTAATTGGCTTTTGTGAAATTAGATTCCCTTTGTTCACTGCTGTTCATCGTATCTGCAAAGGGGAGTTAAAACCAGAAGCTCTCATCAATGCTATTCGAAGCCATCCAGAACACAAGTACTTTTTATTTACAATTTTCATTCAATTTAATTTAATAATCTTATCACATTTCTTATATTTTATGAAACAAAGCATTCTATTGTTTTAACAATGATATCAAGCATGTAATGACGAGTATACAGGGTGTCCATTAAGTCGATTAACATTAATACGTTTGCATAAATGCACTAATGTTAAACGACTTGATGGACACTGTACAAGTCGCCTTTTTTATGCTTTTAATATTTTCATTTAAAAGAGTTTCTTTATTTCGCTTATCGGCATAAATAAAATATGGTAAACAATTTAATGCCATTTTGACTTATCTTTATGTGACATTTGATATATCTTAAATCCAATTATTTTATTGGATGTTACTTTATGCTATGTTTGAATGGAATACAGTTTAAACAGCACTATACCTATAGACTTTCAATGACTTTATAATTTATTCTAATAACTTACAATGTAATTTAAAAATAATCGTAATTGATGCCTATTCTTCATATTTTTATTATTTGTAGATCAAACCTGAACCGGTTGTAATTTGCGATCTAGCAAAATATCTCTTTGATGACAGTGGCCACATTGACTATTTTGACTATTTTGCTAAACTAATTATTGATAAACTATTATATGAGTTTTTGTTTCTTATAATTTCACTCTATACAATTTACTTGTCCGGAACAAGTCTATACATACATTAAGTCCTTTATAAATTATATTGTAGTATGTAGTCAAAATAGTTGACAAGATGTAAAATGTATTTATTGATTTAAGTATTACTTTACAAATTATCTAAGAAAATGTATGTATCATATTGTAACTTGTAACAAGGAAAAGTACTTTTTGCCCTCTGTTCCTATTTCTCGTTATGTTACTCTCTTATTTAACCAAATAATTGAATAGAAACCTTTATTATATACTTAAAATAAATTAAAGTATTATAGATATAGAGAAATTATTACAAAAATGAAATTAAAATGAAGATTCGTATCGTTTTTATATTGTTTTATTTCTGTTATTTTATTTTGTTGATTCTGCTATCAATACTCATAACTCATAAAAAAGTCATTTTATTCAGACTTCCAACTTTTAACTGAGAATTTTCCTTTAATGTTTTTCTCAACTCTTTTTGACGCTTTGCAACATTTTAGGAAGGCTAGCCTGAGAAAGAGCGAAAGCGTAAACAATATCCCAATAAAGAAGCCAAGGACATCAAGGGAGTAATAAGAAATGAAGTTGAGATTTCTCGCTGCGGATCGGAGCTGGGGTGCTCCTTTGTGCCTCATCACGTATTCAGACCAGTAGATTGCTCGTTCAAGAGGAGGATCCATTTGATCACGAAATAATGATGATAGCTCTCGGGCTCTCACTGCTATTCTTTTTGTAAAAATATTCATAATCATTATTCATTATACAGCGTGTTCAAAATGTATCATCTTTGTATATATCTCAATAAATAAACCTAATTTAAAATGATGATCACAAATGGTCATAATCGAATACATATAATAAATGAAAAAAACTTTTGAATATCAATAGCTCACTTTTGGTCGCTCAGTACTTTAATGATAAGTTCATAAAGCGACGCTTCTGTCATTTCCAGAATTTCCAGGCTCATTGCATATCCTTTCAATTCGGCTTGTTTCATATTGATGTCTTGATCTGCGAATACTGGAATTCCAAGAAGAGGAACTCCATGGTAGACAGCTTCTTGAGTGCTCAAAAGGCCACCATGAGTAATAAACAAACGGATATTCTTGTGGCCTTTTATTATAAAATATAATTAAAATAAAACTTGATAAATTATTAGTTTGTATCATTTCATGAAGCAATTTTGTCCATATAAAGTAAATTTTATCAGAATTTTATAAAGTTTTGAAATATACTCAAATTTTGGTAGCATTGATAAAACAATCAATATTAATATTTCAATACAATAAGTGATTTTATGGAATAAAACACGTTATTGTTATTATCTATTTATTATGGTAAATTATAAATTATAATAACTTTAACCTAGAATATCTTGCTGAGGGAGCCATTTCTTCACGAGGATGTTCGAACTAACTTGCTTAACGTCATCATCCCATTTCCAAAGTACTTTTTGTTTCAAGCGAGAAAAAACGTTTAAAAGCATTTGTTTATGTTCTTTTGGCATGTCTTTGGCTTTAATGATTGACCCAAGACTAAAGTAAATAAACCCTTCATCACCTCCTGATAAGAACTCATCTAATTCCTAATTGCACAAAGATGAAATATTGCTCATTAAATCAAGTTCTCTTCTTTTAATAAATATTTTTTATATTAAATTTTGATTACATACTTTTGGTAGCGGTTTAGATGGTCTGCAATGCATTCCCCCCACTTCAACAATCTCTTGTGTTGATGGCTTAGGAAAATTAATTGTAAAATCTGCATTTTCTAGAATGAGACTCACTTTGCTTTCTATTTCAATAATTGACGGATAATCTTGGCCAAGATATTTTCTATAGATATCTTCATACTTTGATGCATAAATTAAGTTCATAAAGTCAATAAATAAGCTTAAAAAGACATTTTTGGTCCTTTCGAGGAAATTCATATTGTCTGACAGTCCAAGCATTGGAGAAGGAACAAAAGAAGGAGGAAATCGAAGTCCTGCCAAGTTTGCTACAAATTTAAAGTGAGAATATTATTTTATTAGTTTTATTTAGTTAAATATTGTTTATATCTTAATATTTA
>VJMY01000568.1:0-47724 GCA_009869795.1 Neelides sp. FZ-2019 | reverse complement strand
CTATTAATTAAAAAATTAACGATGTTTGTTTGTTTTAATCATTGAGAAATTAAATTTTGTTAATTAAACCCTTGACAAAGTAAATATTATTAAATTTCTCACATTAGTAATTTATTAAGACAACTCCTGTAAATTTATTCGACATCTTTAAGTACTTACTTGACCTTTTTGCTATTATAATTACCTCATCATTGCTTACACTTTTAACAAAAAACTTAGATGATCTCTATTAAATTATTTTTATCATCTAATACAACTAGCTGTACAACATGTGCTTGATTAAAAAAGTTCAATATAATATAATATAACATTTTAAAAATAAACATCGCACTATATAGGCTGTTACTAATTTTAAGTAGAATATCTTTATTATTTTAGTTATTCTTTTAATTTATAAAACAACGAGATTTTATTATGTTTTTAAGGAATGCAAGATCTAGATACGTATTAAATTTGGAAGTTCTTCCCGGAACACTAAAAAATTCGCAGAAAAAAAGCATGAGTATTATTATATGAAAATATACGTTTTAAAAAATGAGATTTTATTACATTATTAAGGAGGTACGTTTACTGCGCGCAAGAACACTAAAATATGTATTTTTGATTGAAAATTAAGACATTCAAATTCCATGTACTAAAAGCTGCAAATATTAATACTTATGTTATTACAATTTTTGGACTTGGCAAATTTAGACTATAGTTGTGGAATAAAACTTGAAGCTATTCTTATGTTCAATAGTTAGGGTACTTTGAGACAATTGTTATCATATACTAAAACCTTCCAATGTTGCGTTTTATTATTGGGGAATTCTGAGACAATCTTTTTTACCAACATTGACAAATGATTATTCGATTCTTTTAGAAATTGCAAATAAACGAAAAAGTTAAGTTCTTATATTTTAATATATAAAAGTTAAATAATTAAATTTTTAACAAATCTGATAATAAGCAAAAATTACTTATTATTCTCTTGAACCAATGCTATTTATTTGAATTGTTGATAATAAACTAAATTAAAAAGCTTTAAATTATGTAAAATATTTGAAATAAATAGAAATTATGATTATTTGTTTTTAAAGTAAATGATTTTGATTGTATTTAAATATTTTTTATTTTCATTATAATTGTAGATAATATTTATGGCATGAAACATGGCACAAAAAACAAATTGAAACAAATAAGTTTTCACATTCATTATGTCATTAATATAAATAAGGAAATGAAAAAAATTGAACAAAATTGATAAATTGTCATTAAATTGTCATTTCAGCCACCACGTTCGACTATTTCGTAATTACATTTATTATTTATTCTTATTCTTTTGATCATGTAAATTATCGACTAAATACTTGTTTATTTCATGTTTAAAAAAATGATAGTCTAAAATTTATTCAGCTAACAATAAGACTTCTTAAGAAAATTAAGAATGTTCCTTTACAAAATAAATGAAAATTTTAATTTTATGTTAATTAATGTTAAATAATATTTGATGTTGAAATAAATTAGTCATTCATGAGTAGTCGCCTAACTTTTTCTTAAGATTATAAGTACCTTCAGAATTTCATTTTTAATATAAACTAACTTGAATTAATTCAAATATATAGTTAAAAATAACTTTTCATAAATTCAAAAGTCTGAAGATCAATCACGATAAATAAATAATGCCTAAGTTACTATCAATCTAACCGCAAACCTACAAATATCTATTTAAAATTAAGGTTCATATGCAAATTACAATTAAATAATTTCATTTTTCATAATTTAGTTTATTAAACAATCGAAACAAAACATTTATTAGTTATATGTATGCTAAAAATTATAACAATGATAATAGGTCAGGGTGACGATGTTGGGGCAAAAAACAGGTATATATACCAAAAAAGGGTATATATACCCGAAAACAGGTATACATACGCAAAAACGCGTATGTATACCCAAAATTCACGAGTAAATGTACCCGTTTTCGGGTATATATACCCGTTTTTTGCCCCAACATCGCCACCCTGACCAAACTAACCAAATAAACAAAAACAGTTATTTTAGGTTAGGTTAGGTTTGAGCATGTGAATATACTCGAATATTCCCGAAATCGGGTATATTTTACTTTCTTTTGAGTACATGTACCCGATTTCGGGTATATATACCTGTTTTTTGCCCCAACATCGCCACCCTGACCATGATAATACCTTCCATTTTCACTTGTTACATTTCTCAAATTCCCAAATTCCTATTTCATAAAAATTATATTCATTCTTTACTTTAAAAATAATTATTTTATTATTAATAAAGAAGACTAAATAATCTGTAGCCGATAGTCATTTAATTTAACATTAAATTAAACAAAATTTCCCCAATATACTCAAAATTGTATCTTCACTATCACTTATTATTAGCTATTGAATTAAAATAGTAAGTTAGATTAAGGTTAGCTAAAATGTTTATCAAATTGAGAACGCTATAATAATCATTAAAATTGTTTTTACAAAGAATCTTCATAATTTAATATTTAAAATTAGCTTTATTAATTAGTTCTCTCAATGTCATTTCATACATTAGTGTTATTTTAAATTTTGTATTA
Source organism: Neelides sp. FZ-2019 (assembly GCA_009869795.1). NCBI lineage: Eukaryota > Metazoa > Arthropoda > Collembola > Neelipleona > Neelidae > Neelides > Neelides sp. FZ-2019. Next base: position 45,146 of record VJMY01000568.1, on the reverse strand, counting down.
TATTAGATTGATTTATATAAACTCTAATTAAATTATGTTATGATGTTATGTACAGGTTCAGAGCAAGTTTGAATAAGTAGATACATTTTCAGTACTTACTTTTATTATATAATCTTAAATAGTGTACTATTTATGCACAGCTATTAAATATTATCATTGTAATTTATTCGATATGATGTACATATTACGGGCAGTTTTACTTTAAAATATAAATAAATTATTGTTTAACAAACTTAAAATTAGTTGTAGATAGATGCATATAAGTAGATAAGTCGTAATGTCGTAAAATTACAATTTCATAATTCTCTACTAAATAATCATTTAAATTATAAAATTTGAGTAATTTGACTGGCTTCTGGTACTACAACTTATGAATTCAAAAATTCCAAACTTGACTCTTATTTAAAACATGTATTTTAATAAAAATGATCAATTTTAAGAGATTTAAATAAAAAAAATGATCAATTTTAAGAGATTTAAATAAAAAAAATGATCAATTTTAAGAGATTTAAATAAAAAAAATGATCAATTTTAAGAGATTTAAATAAAAATTTTTTTGACTTTTAAAGTTTAACAATTAATTCAAAGTGTAGTTTGGTCAATAAATTGTTTTACTGCTGGTTCATTTAATTTCACCCTATTTTCATTTTGTTTCATTCAAAAAACAATAAAAGGGGAGCCATTAATGAAGATTTAATCGAGATAAAGAATTAAAGAGCGTTCTCTTTTCCCTCCCACTTCCTCAAATTCAAATAAAAAAAAATCCCCCTTCATTCTTTTCAAATCCCCATTGTCACTTCATCATCTCAATTCATCTCCTTTGGCTCCAATTAACTCGTTTAATCATTCAAAAGTAATTACGAAAGTTGAACACGCAAAGCCTGTCATTTAAAAATTGCCGCTTGCCGTCACTCAATTGACTCATCAAATCATTAGAGGGATCGTTACAAATAAATTAATTTTGAAATTTTATACATCAATAAATTTTTAGCGTGGAACAATCAATTTTGAACAATTTGACGTTTTTAGGAGAAATTTGAAAAGTTTCTCGAGAGATTTTGTGAAGATCACTGAGGAAATAAAGTTATATAAGAGTAAAAAGTTTGTTCAATTTCCAAACAGGCTTCTCGAATAAACTCCGGTTGAGATATTGAAATTCGGGTTTTGATAATATATGGGATTTCGTGTGAATTATTAAAGAAAACTTCGCTTTTTACTATTATTTTATTGAACTGTTGAAGTGATTGAAATCAATTTCATATTTTATGATTTATCATTTCAATTTTTAATAATTCTAAATCATTCCTAATAATCCATTCTTGCATAACATTTAACTGTTTTACTCATAATTTTATGTATTTTACTTAAAAGATCTTTTAAATTATACATGTTTTTTATGTATTTGTGTAATGAAATTATCCTTTACTTAATAAATCTTGTCTGGAATACTACTAGAAATTCTGTATGAAAACTTTGTGTTTTAATTCAAATGAATTCAATATTTATTAACATCGTTGTTTAAAGGCTTCTTGATTATTAATGCATTAACTTTAATTAAATCTAATATGGCTCAACTTCCTCATCGTCAGTTTTATGTAATATGTGATTAACTATCAAGTTATCAAAATAACTAATCGAAATAACTTTCATTTTTAAAAGACATGTTCACAATGTATTTATTCCTTCAATTCAATTCCTATTATATCAAACTTAAATAATCACTAATAAGTATAATACGACTTTTTGTAATAATAATATAATCATAATATGAAAACCTAAGCTGACATAACAGAATCGCTCATTATTTCACTTTAATTACAATTAGACTATTTGTCATACATAATTATCCAATAGCAATAGCGCTAATTGAGAACCTCTGTACAGCATTCATTTATTTATATTACACAGTATTATTTGCATTCACAAAAAATAACATTGAAAAAAATCGTCTAAAAGTTCATTAAAAGTTCATCTGTACATTTTTTCAAGACGCGAACAATTAATTGTAATAAGGTTTTTTTTATATAATAGAGTGGGCACATCTAAGGAAACGCGAGGGCTTTTGTCAAATTCTTCACCATATAATATTAACATTACAAACATTCACACACAGTCACGCACGCTTAATAATTAATATAATACATGAACAGCTATTCGACATGTACATACTTTTGAGAACAACACGGTTCCTCCTATCAAGACACTTTAAAGTAAATAGTTTATATTTTAAATTAGTAAATTGTAGAGTTGTAGAAAGAGTTAAGGTAATGAACGAATCATAATATGTGTGAATTCAATTGTTGTTGGTTAAACATTCATGATTACTCGTCCGGGACTGTGAGGGGCGCGGTGTTGTGTGGTGGAAGGGCAGAGGTTGTTTCAAAATTTGAGTTTTCCCGGGGGGTTTGTTCGCCGTGTTATTTTGGAGTGTCAGCTACGCGAAGAACTCTTTCGTTTTCCCATATCCGCTTCCCGTTCGTTTCGAGTCGTCCAAGACGTATGAGCCTTCGTCCTTCTTCCTCATCCTGTACACTATGAACATGACCAAGAGGATGGCACACAACAGACCAACGATCGCTCCACAGATTATAGCTGAAATTCAAATTCAAAAATTAAAATCAGATCAGAAATAAATACTAGAAATAAAAATCACCTTCAGGTAATTAATTAATGCATATGCTTACAGCAAATCTCCAATGATTAAAAATTATAATAACCAATAAGATAGCTTATAACTTATAGGTTAGTTATCTTATAGCTTACAACTTAAGTTAAATTGCTAATTAGAATTATATGTAAATATTCTACATTGTTAATTTAGAATTATTGAATTTTAATTTATATTAAATTTAATAATGATTGCTAACCTGCAAGAATCCCAGGCTGGGAGAAGAAGGAAGTGTGAGCTGTTGGTTTTTCATTTAAAATATTCTCCTTGCCTTCTCCGCTCTCTTCCGTCGGCGGGTCAGGGCCCATGTTATTATTGCTACCATGGGGATTCTCCTTGTCGGGGGTTCTGTCGGGGGTGAAGGAAGGTTCTTGCGGTTTCCGTCCCCTTTCGGGCTTCTTGGGTGGGAAATCTTCGTCGTCGGGCGGAACTCCTTCGCCGCTCCCGCTCACCTCGTCGTCCCTCCCGCCTGGTCCAAGTCCCGACCCTTCGTCGTCTAGGAATATGTCGCTATCCTGCAACGTTTTGCCCTGGAAATACAAAGAAATAAGGAAATTAAGTAATGGCCTTTTAGTTGAAACATTTCAAGGTAAAATTTAGTTAAGTAATGCCCAAATTTTAGGCATTTAATTTACAAATCTAAAAATTATAATTAGAGTCCTAAAAATTAGAGATTCTTTGAATTACAAACGAACTAACATTTTATTATGAATAAATCTTCAATTTTACTATTTTAAATTAATATTTTAACCATGTAGAATATGGAATTATGATATTGAATTATAATAATAAATTAGATAATAAGCTCATGTAGTTTTTGGTGGGTAAAAAGAAGAAAAAGTTGAGTCTATTGAGTGAAATGAATGGGAATTTGCATTAGAAAGAGATGAGACATAAATCGCCATTTCTTTCCCATTAACCTTGGGCACACCTTCGTTCCTTAATTTCTAAACCGACCAAAACTCTCTCATATCCTCCCAAAACATCCACAAAAGATTCCCTCACATCCCTATCTAAATAAAACACGGAGATTTAATAATATATAGATTTAATTAAGGAAACGAGGATGCGCCTATCTCATGATGAGCAATGAAAGAAAAGCCCTTAAATCTCCTCAAGATTCATTACACATGATGGGTTGACAGGTGAGAATGAAAAGGATATGATTTTAAGGCAGAAACTAATGTTGAATTTTTAATTTTATGGAAATGAAACAGAGAGCCTGTCATCCCTATATTTGCCAATTGAACAATTTCTCCATTTCTTTTGGTTAATTACCACACAAGTGTGTGTGTTGGAGATGGGCGGATTTGTTTAAAAGGCAGAATAAGAGAGAATTTGTTAAAGGAAATGACGTCAAGAGGGAAACACACAATGACAAATTTTAAACATCAAGATAGCCAAATTAAAAAATTAGCAAAGGCAAATCCGCTCTGCATTTCAATCATTTAACGACATTTGAACAAACAAGATGAATGATTAGCGCTACAAATGTTAAATTAAGATTAGCATAAACAATAAATATTTAACATTTGCTCAATGATTATAAGCAATAAATGTAAACTCGAGTAAATTTCCCTTCCCTTTCTATGTGAAAAGGTCAACATAGATATGTACATATGCTAAAAAAGTAATTCAATTAAATGAGCTCATATGTTGGATCAGCTCATGTCCCATATTAAAATATCACAAGCAACGTCAGAGGAATTCTTGACACTTTTCATCATTTAATTCCATTAAGAATTAGAGTGAGCAATCAACCTATTTGCCCAAGTAATGCCTGCAAATATAAATAACAATGTGAAAGACATGTAAATACAATGTGAGTTCAAATGCGTAATTTCACGTTGCGTCAGTCATTTCCCTTTATCATTTAAGGTATAAAACCGAATTACTCGACCAAGGTAGCGCAACTTCACTTTACACGTGTGACAAAATGGTGAGCAAGACGGAAATGTATATAAGGGGAAACATAGGAAAAAAACACACCGACCCAAATTCTCCAACCAAACCCATCTACATAAATCTCCAATGTTCCCAGAATTCTTTATACTCTGTAGGAATTCCTTCGAATTCATTTGAAAAAGATCGTAAAAATTGATGAAACACTGAAGAAAACCTCCGCATTTCCCTCGCGTTTCTCAAATGCCCCATAATCTGTGCAAAAGAAGGAATAATACTACCTTTATGTGGATTTTACAATCCCCCAATTCCCAATCAATCAATCAGCTCGGCTCATTCCATTAAATAAAGTTTAACTTAAAAACCTGGATTTTCATCCAGGCATGTTTAGCCATAAGTCATTTTGGTCATTATAACCGAATATTTTAAAAATTCCCTGTGTTCAAATAATTCACAGAAAATTGTAATGGGATAGGCGGGAATTCTCTCACCTCTCCTCCTCCACTGTTTAAATATGATCAAGAGGTTTTGAAAGAAGGAAAAGGGAAGATGAGACTCGGACGCCGGAAGAATAACAATTTAAACTACACCCTTTGTCCCCATGGCAACGAGACATATATAAGGACCTATAAGATGTTCCAGATCTCAAGACACGCTTCTAGCTAGAGTTCTTCAGCACACACCGACGCGACTCTTCGAACTTGTAATGTGTATAATATGAAAAGGGCCAAGTAGGAGAATTCCGATCGAGCTCCTTCTCCCGGTGTATGTTAAATTGCCAGAGAGCGGAAATGATGTTGTAAAGTGTCTGGCGGCGAAATGTGAAAGTGAATGTAGGCCAATAGCCCAAGAGCCCCAAGAACTCAAAATCCGAAATTCGGATCACGGTGAACGGAAGAGAAATCTCGTATAATTTAGTAGGGAAATCCAATCTCTCACCTCACACAAGATTCACAATCCCGAAGCCTCCTAATCTTCACCCAATTCAAACTTGACGCCCATTTAATCTCTCACTTCTTCCTCCACAAAATAGGAAATCAAACATAAATTCAACCTTTTCATATCTTCCCGCCCACCATTTCAAAACCTTCAAATCACGTTCAAGCAATGACAAAGCTCACAATTACATACATCAATGATGTAGGTATGCATGTAACATCATTCAAATCTTTAACCTTAAACATTCCAACCCAATTCGCATTATTTAACTCGAAATGGCAGTTTATCGCTTAGAAAAACATAAAAATCCCACCCTAGTCGAGTCAACATGAAATGAAGGAATTCAAATTCAAGACAACAATTCACCTTCCTTTAAAAGAAAGAAAACACATAGGCGGATCCGTTTAATCTTTTCAACATTCCTGTTACAATTAAGGAACCAGACAGGGGAAATTCTCTTTTACATCCCCCTTTCAATTAAATTGTTACAATGTCGTTGAGCATTGCTCTGCCTGCACCTGGCTCACTATGTCTCTATACAATCTATATGGATGGAAAAAGAAAGAGCTTATATGAAGAAATTGAAGGTGAATTAAGGTGAGCGGAACAATCGGTCCAAAGATATCGGAGAAAAGGGGGAGATTTTGAATGAAGGCGGATTGTCTGGAGATGATTAGGAAACCTTCTTCATCTTTGGACCCCACACACTCACACACAAACAATTCATTACTCAACAACTCCCAAACAAACCTATATACAACCCATATATTCCTTACAAGTACACGCATTTTTATACCTATACCAAAATACATTGACTCACATTGTAAAATCATTCTTGTAGGCTGGCTACCTACATACTTACCTATAAATGTTTTTTATGTGGATCTTTGGATTAAATAAGAGAAATCTTTCAAGCCATTTTAAAACTATACCCGCCCTTAAAAGCCATATAGAAAACTGTTCTAAACTGCACAATTGATATATACACACATTGTTTACATCTTAAAGGTTAGCTCGTTCAAGTATATATTATGCATTGGATAAGTTTTATCCAATATAGATATATAACGACATTTTGTTATAGAAGACATGTATAATAGCAATAGCAGACTTATTCAAGTTTTAGATATGTAGATAGCCATTGACTTGTGTTTATTGTATTATGAAAAGTTGAGAGTTCCAGTTACATAACAGCTGTACGTGTACAGGTACAAGATCATTCAGTTCCTTCATTTATTATGAACTGGAGCAGCAAAAAAGAAAAGACAATTAGACTCCATATGGAAAGAAGCACAAAGGGACTAAAGCTGGAAACGTTTCACGTTGAAAGAGCAACTCATCAGTTGAGCCTTAAGAATCTCCCCAGCCTCCTTTTAAGGTTTAATTAGTAAAAATGAACTCGAATATGGGCGCCATGGCTGGGAATAATTGGAGCAAAATTAAAATGTCCATCATGTTTCATCTTTTAAGCTCAAATTGAACTCAAAACACATTTCCTACATACATTTCGAACGAGTAGTAAGGAGTAGTAAAGAGGAGCATCTGGAGAGTAGAGAAGCCCAAACTTCTCAATTCGATTAATCCGCAAAGACTCGACTCTTGCTTGAGTGAGAGGAAACACATGGACGTCTACTGGCTAAATGCACTTCATATAATTTAAATTCACCACCCCGAGTAAATTAATATACAAGTCGAGTATTAATGCACAAGTTTTGTGTTACAGGAATATGTAGATTCCCTAAAAAAATCTTCTAATGTATTATTATTGGTAAGAGAGCTAGAGTTCGAGGAATATGAGATGAAGGGGAATAGCCTTTAATTTCACATCTCATCATTCAACATCCCGAACTCGTCACTTTAGCCTCTTCAACACCATTGAGCCAGTGAGTCATAGTAAATAAATGCATTGGTTGTTGTCATGGAGATTCAACAATATTCAATTACACACTTCATTACGGCTGTTCTCATTCTAGGAAACTCCTCAAAGTCTCGCTATTAATTCCTATACAGTCCAAAACATGCAGTAAGTGGGAGATGAGTCGCTCGGAATCTGGGAGAGCACAGCAATTTAGAAGCATTATAGAACATGATTAGAGCACATGCATATATGCACGTATAATAACAATTTATTATATGGATTTATATTAAAGATGGTATATAGGGTGAAACGAGGTCGGAAATGAGTTTTAATCATTCAGGGATTTATGGGCATAATCTCCATTTTAGGAAAGCTCTCTCAAATCTCATTAATAACAATAAACCATCAAACTCCAGTGCATTTCATCTCTCACCAATTATTTATTCAAAAGTTACTTCATAAACAAAAGCACGTCTTCAATTCAAGCTAAAATTTATACTGCATAACATGCGTCTAGTATTGAGTGGCTTATTGAGAATCAATTATTTAATTACATACACAAGTCTAACGAGTAATTTACAGATTTAGATTTAACTGTTTAAAGGAGGGTAATTTTAAATCAAGACTTAATTTTACAGTTCCCGCCTAAAGAATTCAAATGTCAAAGGAGTTAAAAAATGCTTGATTGAGCCAAGTTTGAAATTGGCAAGTTGAACCTAACCTTTAATGCAACCAAACGACACAGTTGAACTTTCACGTCCAAACAAACCCAGTGAAAAGAATTCCTCAAGAGGAATCCCAAGTTTAAACTTACAAATTCGGGTAGTTTTATATGAAGAAACATTTGGGTTCATTGAATGAATAGAAAAGACCTCAAAGTTTGAACTTAAACCAAATTGTTCAATGTGCAAAGATGCAATATATTGCTATTTCTTTTTAAAACTGTAAACTAGGTATACCACCTAGTCTATATAATGTATCATGTATATTAGTATGTCACGTAGTGTATGATCGTATATCAGGAAGTTAAAAGAGACGACGTTTAAAGTTTAAGAAATGTGTAGTTTGAAAGAGGAAATGATGTTCAATGTTTGCAAGTTCTCCTCGTGCCAGGCGCCTTTCATTTTTTCTCCTTCTTTCCCTCAAAAACCTCTTGAACTAAATTTACCTTTTCAAGGGGAAATTTCCAGATTGGAGATCCAAACTCTTTTAATTTACTTAGCACATTCGCCGAACAAGAACCCTTCAATTCCTTCAAAACTTTCCCAAATCTTTCCTAACTTAAACATTAAATTATAGTACTTTTAAACAAACCCGCCAAGTTTAAGCCAAGGTCCAAAATTTCAAAATGGTACAAAGTTTAATAAAAGTAATTAAACAGCTATTAAACTCCATTAAACATATAACTTCCTTGGCTTTCCCAGCACATACTCAGCCATATAATAACGAGTTCACATACTTATAAGAATAACATAGCATTAAAACAGAAGTCAAAGTTTTGTATTTGAGAATTTGGATTTGGTGAGAAAGTTCAAGTTTTACGAACTGTTGAAACTCAAAAACCAGAAGATACATATACATACATATTCATATTATATTATTATATAGAACTAGTAAAAGATATGGCCTGAGCTGTTCCTATTACTGTGTAAGAAGGGAACATTTGTCAACCGGAGGAGTCATAACGTCACTTTGTAGTTCGTATAAAAGATAAGAAGGAACGTGTGCGATAATTCCAACAGCCTGACTGAGCCTGGCCAGACCTCCTCGTAAAAAACTTTTCCCCAAAGTGGAATCTCATATTAAATTAATCCAAGCAGCAAGTTTCAAACTTTGCCTTCTTCACCCTTTCACAGCGTTTCATTCAATTAAACCAAAACTCCGAACAACCCATTAAGCCCAATAAATTAAATTTCTTTGCTAATTCCTGTTCATTTTTGAATAATAAAAAACGGTCACGTTTAATATTAGCAATACATGCAATATTAGTAATATTTAGTGCTAGCCAATTCCAAACCTTTAATAAAAACAATTTGAGATATTAAAAACAAATTAAACAAAAGTTAAGTTAAATAAACTCTGTAAATGACATTTACTAAATGTGTATAGACTATGAAAATAGAATTATTTCATCTCTATTGGTCCATATGGGAATTTGATAAATTAAAGAGAATGAATGTTGTTCAAGAGGCTCAAAACTATTTATCGAAATGTCTTTTGAAAAGTAGGAGATTAATGGAAATAATTTGGGTGAGGCGTAGGAAGGTGATGATGAGAGGAAAAGGGATTTATATGCAAATACACCCACAAGGACATCCCAGAGGAGGTGAGACATAAATTGCGGATCCGCAAGATACAAAAAACTAATACATGCCATTGTACTTCTATGCATTTCTCCATTTCTCAATAACAAAACCCAAGACATTGAACACAAGTAACACAATCAAGTGCTGTGTGAGAAGATGAGAAGATTCAAGTATAGCCAATGGAGGTGAAAAGCAGAGAAGACTTATGACTTAATTTGCCCAAATTCGAACTTCTCCTATTTAAAAATCCATTTTTTAAATCTCAAAGTTGATTTTTATGGATATCTAAATATGCCCATTTGGTTTTTTACAAGCTAAAAGGCCTGCTATGAGTAAAAGAGGATCTTCATAGAGGAATCTTAAATAGATGCATTTACACAACCAGCAGGTTCTCCATTAAAGTTAAAGGAATAATTCTCTAGCTGCGTATGCAAATATTTAGAATTAAATATAAATAACCTTCCTTTCATCTCCTTAAAAACTCACTTTGAAGCGAAAGAGGTAAACGAGGTAATTTTGAATTTTTAAAATCCTTTCAACTGGATTTCCCTCCCATTTTTACATTACATTTAATTATACATTTAAACATTTTGAGCTAATAGCAAGCTATTTACTCAACTTATTCGATTCCTAGATAAATTAACCAAAATCGTAAAGCAATTCCCCACAACCAGGACAACTTGACAATTCAATTAACTAATTACAGGCAAATTAAATGAGTTTAAAAGTGGTTTATAAGGGAATTTGTTTGCATCTAAATGACATCAAAAGTATTTGGGCCAAAATATAAATAAGATTATCCAAAGACAAGTAATTAATCCAATTCCTCGGTTTCACTGAACCTTGAAAAACTTGGCAGAAATTTTCAAATCTCATTTAAATTAATGAACTTCCCATATGTCATTAAAGAAAAAAACCCTGTTTATTTTTAATGATATGAGCTTTTAATAAGTCGCGCAATACTCGCATATTTATTAAGTAAGACTTATTAAGACATTGCAAATAGCAGCTATAAACCATAAAGAAATCATAGCTAAAAGATGAAAAATTATCACGAGGAAAAAGAAACGCAGAAAATTCTCCCCTTGACGTCTCCAAAGGGCAAATTGGCCTCAATTTCAAATCCTCCCGGTAGCAATTTGAATTGTTTCCCTCATCAATCCCCGGAATCCACCCTTGTTTAATGGACAAGATGAGCCAGGTCACCATGGACACTTCGATTTAATAAATTGCGTTGGGGAACTCCCCTGTCATTATTTATATATACAAACCCAGTGGTGTTAATTCCAAAAAGCTCCTCCTGTCAAAGTGACCTTATTTTTATCTCCTTATTCAGATATCTCCTATTGACTCTTTGCCTTTTCCTCTTTACTACTTTAAGAAAGCAAGGAGACAAGCCGTCACCGAGCCCTAGGAAATTTCAATATGAATGATCTAATAAACGAGCAAGAAGAAGCCTCGCCCCCTGGTCGATCAAAGGAAGGTCAAAAGAAGCTCCCAATCTCAAATTCCCACTTTTTGCCAAAATCCATTAAACATGAGAAAATTTGAATTCCTCAATAACTCAATCAACATGCAACAAGAAAACTCCATAAAAATACATTACAAAACGGTGAAAACATTCAACATCAAAAACCTCAAACCGTCAAACCCAAAAAGTAAAACGAAAATAACGGAATTCAAAAACATCGCCGCGAAACTTGTATCAAAAACCCATCAAATTCATCCATATCTTAAACTTTAAACAATCTTCCACCAGTAAATAATTCACTAAATTCACTAAATAATCCCCCTTTAAAGACTCTCAAAACTCTTAATAAAACTCTTAAAACTCCAAAAATCAAAACTTTACTCGTAAAATCCTTGTATAATCAATTTCACCTATATTCTAATAGCATACTTGAACTCATCCCAATCTTGAATTTGAATTTAATTAAACTTGTTCACATGCCAAGAGCTACATTGACACTCTTCAATCGATCGCCAATCGATGAAACTTCCCAATGTCTCAAATGTTTCCAATCTTCTATATATTCCTAATAACTCCTAACCTGACTGAAGAGCAACTCGCGACTCTTGACACATTATTGTCATTATTATCACTATCATATTACAAACCAGAACTTACATCTAAAATTAACACATTTTTAAAATTTCCCTCCGTAGTCTGGGAGAATTTTAAGTGTTTATATTCTATAGCTCTCATCTCTCCGAGTCTTGAGATTTTTGTGCTATCTAAAGTGAGCAAACAGCGTGGATCGATAAGTGGAAGGTAAAAAAATGTGAAGATGGATCGGAATGTTCCTTCGTTGACATGACTCATGGCCCCGTGTCTCCTTCACAACGAGCACACAGAAGCTCTTCACTATATTTTATAAAATGCTTCCCTTTTTTACAAATCTCCCTTCGCATACTTATAATAAATACATATGCCAAGACAAGGCTCTTATAGTTATAAAAGAAAACAAATCATCTTTTTATAAAACATATAAAGTTATGAGGAAAACATAAGGTATCATATTTATCCAAAAGATCGTCCGTGTGTATGAATAGAGAGAATGATAGGAATGGGAAATGCAGGTATGGAATGGAGGCTTATTAAAAGGTAAGTTCATCCATCACGCTCGAACCTCCAACCTTCCCAAACCTTCAGAACGAGAAAAATGACATTAAAATAATAAGCTGAAGAAGCAAATGGCTCTCGAGCCAAAGAGAAAATGATAACAATGATAACAAAACATCAGGCTGCTCCAACAGTTGAATTATAAAGATAAACAAAAGAGATCCCTTAACGAGATCTTTCAATACTTTATGCCATGCACATATTCCATACACCATACCAAATCATATGTATAACATATGGGTATAGTTCAAAGAGTATTTTACGGCATAATTTATAATCAAAACATTCCCGGGTCTCCTTAATTACAAAGATCAACTTTTATATTTAATTACAAAATAATCTAATTATTATAAGAACAGTGTAGCTCTCTAAATTCCAATCTGTCGCAGGGTCTAGCAGTTTTATCGGAAATATATTAAATATTTCATAGTATTTACCTTGGTATTTACCACTGTATCATATAACACGTTCTGTTTTAAAATCCTTATAGTCTTGGTATTTATGAAATACAAACATTCTGTGAATGAAAATTAAAAAGATAACATGATGGATTAATATGGGCAATGGGAGTTTCCCCCTGCACCATTCAGAAGTTCTAATCTCCCTCGTTTCATTCATTTTACCCCTCATTGTAATCTCATATTTCAATTCAAAACGCATTTATAATCATCACGTGTACATTTCCTCTATTCATCTTCCAACATTTAATAATTCACATTATTATTATATAAACCCATAGACATACTTATACGCGTATTTTAATAACACAAATAAACAAAGGCTCTCTCTACCTACATTTAATAAATAGATACACTCGTATAAAATTCAATTCTTCCCCATATGAATCATATAAATTCATTTCCTCCTCTCTGGGTTAACAACTATATAAAATTCCTCGTATAGCGAAGAATTAAGTGTTGAAACAAAGGGAAGTCAAAGCATTCAATGCCCAGTGAATTCCATCTCAAAACAATGAGCAACCAACGAGGCATTATATAACAGAACATTCAATACTCCTTATCCCACCTCATTCCCATTTACTTAATGCAAGAGAGATAAAACTCAAATCTCTTGAACCTTTTAACTCTCCAATCTTCCTTTTCTTTCATCTTTAGACGTCATCTGACTTAGTTTCGCTGAGTTCTTAGTTTTCTCAGCGAGTAACTTATATTACAAGAAATCTCCTCTACATTTCATTTGTACAACCTCCGATCCTTTTTACTTCAAATAGGAAAATTCCCTTTTATAAGTATTCATTTGAGCAAAAAGCTTAAGCCAAATTATGACACAAATTGAGTGAACCTTTTTAAAAGGACTTTAAAGAAATATTTTATACAAGATATGCCATTGGAGAAAGTAAAAAGAATTTGTATAAATTAATAAACCTTTGAGAAGAGTAAGATGAAAGGGATTAAGTGAGGAGGAAAAGACATATGTAGAGGAAGAGCGGGATATTGAGAGTATTAAAAAATCGTTAGGGAATTTTGGGGCTCCTTCGCTTCGACTCTCCTTTGCCTCCCTTCGCTTTTCCTCGCTCCCCTCTTTATTATTATCAAAGAAAAGGCCACACGCGGTGATTGTTCTCATAAGACGCCCATTACACCCAGACGCTCTCATGTGTTCTTTTGCAACCATGTATGGTGTATGCATTATTAAAAAAGGGCCTTCCTCATTAATGAAATCAATTTCCTTTACAACTTAGCTTCTCTACTTAATCTAATTAATGCCATCATTACTAATTTATGCGACCCAGTTTTAGCCAAATTCAAAATTCCCTTTGTTGTATATCTCTCGTTTTGACAGTATAATGGGTAGTGAGATGCTTATAATTATATTCTTAAATAATACACATACTAAATTTACATTGTTAAATATAATGATAAGACTTAAGAAAATATTCGTTAAATGTAATGTTGTTAAATAATCGTTAAGTGTTCGAAAATCCGATGTTATAAAAATATAATACATTACGGCCTAAAAGTGTAATGCTAAATACAAAAGCAGTAAAACATATTTTATTGTGCTAAAAGGTCGAAAAAGTCTAATAAATTCTAAAAGAAGTGGGCAGTGATTTAAAGTTGATTTGAACAGGAGGAGAATTTCCCAAGGCTTTTGTTGGGACTTGAAAAGCAAAGGAGATTTTCATTGTTGACAAAAGCGCTTGTCTAATGGAGTTTCGAGTCCAAGCAGCATTTGCTCTTTGGGAGGGTTGAAGGAGTTGTGTGTGTTGTAGAATGAACTACAAGTCCGCCAACTCATGGTGGAACTCATTTTGGAATGTAATTGAGCAAAGAGGAGGCTCGTAATATGAAAAGCCCTTCGATTACTTCGAATATCTCCACTATTTGCATAATTTCTTTCGGTTCTTGAAGGGCCAAAGGGAGCCGCCGTTTAGACACTATACACATTCAAGTCAGTTCTATACTCCAACATTCTCCTTTAGATTCTCTAAGCATAAGCATTGACTCCAAATGCTTTCTAGTACATTCATTAAATATCATTTATTATTACAAGGGAGCTTCGATGGCTCCAAACAGTAACTTTGTAATTCGTATAATATAAGCTACAGATATAGCATTACATCGTGAAAAGTTATTTATTGTTAATTATTTTACAATCATTCTGCTAAAGTTCTTAAGTGCGATATAAAATGGCCTACAAGTGACAAGAAAAGTAACTTGAAAAATATACTATAGATAAAGCTGTTTTGTCATGAGTCAAGGAAATTATATTTCTTTATAAAGCCATTAAATTTAACAACATATTAACCCATTTAACCCAATCTACGGGTAATAATTTCAATAATAAAATCAACAAGGAAGAAATATTAACCTAAAAACGTTGAATAAATTTAACATTTTATATTTATATAAAATTGTAACCAATTATAACCAATTTCTCAATATTCGATCTTTAAAAATTTAAAATCATATATGATATATATATATATATGTAATTATTCAATATATTTTAACGCTTTTAATGAAATCAGAATATATCTCATTTTCTGCTATTTTGACAAATATAATCATACGAGCGCCAAATCATCAAATCATAAGGCTGTTAATAAGTATAAGGAAAAGAATCCTTCATATTTTAACCAGCGGAATGAATGACGTTGTTCAAAACATTCAAAATTGGACTTGGAAGTGTATATGGATTTGTATACCAGATGTATTTACAATATGCCCCCTTCCACCGTCTGCTCCGTTCATTGAAGAGATTTATCCTTCAAAAGTATTGGAAATACCCAAGAGGCGAACACATGTTCCTCTACAATCATCACAAATACAAATAATTTTCTATGCCTATTCAACTAAACCTTCTAATACTCACATCCCCATATCTAAAATACTTACACAGCCAGCTAAAATACTCTCATATACCTTTGAATGCTCATTCTGTAAAAATTTTTCCCTATTAAAGTCCAATATCCATAAGTTCCTCTTCTTTAACTACCCATGATATACGAATCTCTAAAACCATTTAACGATATATATTAGCGATAAGCTTTATGAAACTATAGGATCTATATATTAAGCTATATGAAGCAGGATATAGTGTAATTTCACGTGTGATATATGAGTGTTTAAAAGACTCAGTGAGTTAAACTTTCCGTGAAAACAGTTGAAAACAAAAGGTTGTGTATGGGAAAGCACTTGAGCCATCCGCTTCTCATTTCCGTCCAAAAATCCGCCCATCCCTTCAACTTCCCCACATGCGGAAAGGAGCATTAGAATGAAAAATTAAAAACACGCCAAGACTCCCAATTGAACCACCCAGGTGAAAGCACACTTATTTATCAATAATGATTCCAACCCAAATACCCAAGATCTCTGTAGCATTGCGGAGAATTGATGAATAATTTACTATTTCCCTTTCTTCCTTCCTTCTCTCCCAATTCCCCCAAATTCCCTCTCTCATTCTCATCTCTCTCAGTCCCACTTTCATATCAAATGTCTACAAAACCTCATCGTCAGCATTATTTGTGCCAAAAGGTTGGATTCCATTAATTTTAAAAATTGGCGCCACTAAACATTCCATCTCAAAAGGTCTCAAACATGACTACCTGACCGCAATTGGGCGGAATGTAGTTGCCATGACAACTCCAAGCCCCATATACATACTCTCCCTATATAGAGCAACTGACTCAACTCGCTCAGTTTAGAATTGAACAGAAGAGTAGATTTTGCGTTTCCATTAGGAGGGAAAATAAAAAGTAGTTCACTCCCCGAGGGGGTTGGTTTAAAGATCCGAAAGACTCCGCCCCAAGACTCGGGTTTTTGAAAGTTCCGTGTAATCCGGGAGTTTCTCCCATTTACCCCCCCTCAACCGGGTCATGGTAGTGATGATTCAATAAACTTTAATCTAGCCCCAGAATATTCATGGACTCATATATGAGACTCGTAATGTCTTGGCATCTAATCCCTCTACACTAGACATTGCAGAGGTTTTTCGCAAGGATAAAAATTCATGCGGCGGCGGATTTCTCCATTTTCAAAACTTCGCTCTCTCACATCATCACGATCACCCACGACAGTGTGCAACAGCAAAGAGTCATAGGAAACTTTATATTGGCCCAATTGCTTTGGGTGTGTGTGTGGAAGGGAGAGCAAAAGGGAACTATGAGGGTCGTAAAGAAAATAATGAAATTGCGCGAAAGATAAGAATCACAAATGCATAATAAGTACTACGATGATTTGAACTCTGGTATTATTTGCATATTGTAAAAAGTTTGCAGGGAAAAATGTAATTTGAGAAAGGGAATTTCTCACTACCACGCGAATTTTTCTTAACACCGCACTCCATACTTGTATTCATTACACCATCACCATCCTCCTCGTGTTTCAACCTCGCATTTTATGCACATCGACCCACAACGCCCAAGACCCTTTATATTTCATTTCATTCATTCTTAAGGTTCAAGGGAATTGTGCTGAGTTTTTTCTCCGAATAATAATTGAACATTTGCACATTTTTCATAACTATCCCATCTCCATCCTTCATATTCATCAACATTCCCCATCGTTTTCTTCCCCCAATCACTTTTATTTTTCTACAAGAAAAAAGCTCTGCGAATTCGTTAAATGACTCATTATATAAAAGCCACGAATTCGTTAAATAAGCTTATTTTAAAATATGCAAATTTGTCAAATAAATTATTAAAATACAAGTAACATCATATAAGTAATATTCTTAAACAAGCGTCTATTTCTACATTCTTAATATCCAAGTCAGCATATTAGTAAATATGATAATAAAACATATTTTAATTTGTCCAAATGTAAAGTGTGGTTTATGCAAAAATTCACAAATAACCTCAAGCGCCTCCATAAACCCCCAAGAATGAGAAATAATGGATTAAAAGAGCCGCGTTTAAAATGACTATTTCTTACTAGTATTTAACAAGAGCATCCTGAGCAAGAGGAGCCCAGAGAGACTTGTGCCCAACTCTCTCAACTTCTTGCATTAACATAATGAAGAAGTTAAAGGAGGCTCAAGAGGCTTGATAACGTCAGGACATGGGCAATTCCTCCATAAACGCCTTTCACTATTATAAACTTCTCTCAAGTGTCTCTCGTGTCTCCTCTTTCATACAAATGACCCAAAACCATTAAATACCTTGCATGATAAATTGCATAACTATAACTCCTTTTGTCCATTCTCATTCCTTTTATTTAAATGTACACCCAGTCAGTACTTAATTTTAGCATATACATACATTAGCGAGACAATAATGCTAAATTTTGCATCTTGTTCCAAAAAAGTAATTGAAGAACAACAGCAACAAGAGCCAACAAATAAGACGGAATGTCTTAAACAAGCAAATGTCTTAAACTCACTGTTTGTTCAGACTCAATTCCACTTAAAAGACATTTATATAATAATGCTAAATGATTTTAACCTTAATGGAACTGCACTTATGAGATGACGCAGCTGGAAGTCATGCACATTTTTTTCCTCTCCAATAAACATCCAAAGGAAAGGAGAAATGATGGAAATGCATCAAGCTGGGCTATTAGTTACAAGATGTACATTTACGTGTGTGGTAACTAAAGTTCAGCTAATCACTTCTGGATTCCCTCAACCAAATCTGGAAAGTTGATAAAATAATCCTCTTCCATAAATTCCTGTCTTTAAATCACCATTTTGCAAATTCACGTTTCTCCCCCAATGACAAATTTATGAAGTTGTTGAGAAAAAGGTTAAATGTCTGTAAAACTCCCTTGCATGTTTCAGGGACAAAAAAAACGATTTGCTCTCAATTTACATCACTTGAATGAACTTGGACGACACTTCACACGCATCTAAATAGGATCATCTTACAAGCTCATCAGACCCAATCTTTACTCGTTCCTAGTTCTTTGCATCACCAAAATCATCATAAATTATGATTTTTTCCTACTATCACACGTCATCCCAATGACGATGCAACTCCAAAACCACATGTGCAATTCTCCAATATTTCCCACTAATTCCCCACTCGACCTTAACTCATTATTTTCAATGAATGAACTTTAAAATGCTCATTAATTAAGATAGTTAGACCAACGATTTAAAACCATTATACATCAATCATGCAACACCAAGAGCCAACAATTTCCTCTATATCATGTAATATGTATTACAAAAGCATACAGAACTATTTAGTATTTAATCTATGAAAACTATGAATCATTAAAAAAGCATATGCATAACCTCGAAAGTTCCCCTTACAAATTAAACAAGGAAAAATCCCAGCGAGGAATTAATAAAAGTTTAAAAATTAAATAGCAAACTCATCCCATTATCAGGAACAGTGCAAGTAAATTAGATATGCATGGCTATATGGAGAACATGTGAAACCGCAATGACCATCAGAACCACATGAGCCACATGAAACTCCTCCGTCAGCGGGCCATTAAACCAAATGCATTTATACATAGGGATGCCAATGGTAAAGAATAGAATATCAATATGGAAATGACAAGAGTCAATCAAATTCGCAAAAGCCTTTTCCACCACTCCTCTATATTCCTAACCCATATTTGGGAGAAATTGCCTTCAAGGCATATAAAAATAAATATCATTCGCAAACATTCCCTTTTTTATTTCACTACATGCGGATTTTTTATTGTCATTAATCAACCCAGGCCTTTTTCCATTCCACAGGATATCAAATGATGAAGAAATTTTATTAATCATCGATCTTCAACAGAAGTCAAATGACTCTTATGTGTTTTCATATGATATCGATATCTTTTTGTGTTAATATAAATACACAATATTCATGCATGGCTTATTACATCATGTATAAATAGGTATATGCAAGATACTAAGATAGCCTTGTCATAAGGCTATGAATAAACAGTTTATATCATTATATCTACCATGTAACTGTGCACATCTGCACAAAATTTATGTCACTATGTGTATCGCATATTTGATTACCTTTAATATTTAACGAACCATACAAAATATATATAACTGAACTGAACCCATAAACCCACTCAAGTTCTATATGTAGTCTGCAATCATGTAGCTCTAGATATAGACTATATAAACAAGAGAAATATACCGTTGGCCAAAATGTATTTAAGAAGATGAGCTTGACGAGATGTCGAGAGCTTCTGGTGCAATTTCCACATTGAGATAAAAAGAACTTTAGATAGAAAGTTTCCTTTTGGTTCCATGGAAAATCCTCACTTTCCCCTCCTCTTTTCTCCCATTATTAAGTGGGTAAATAATGAATGCATTAAGGATGGCTTCACATTAAAATTCCTCGACTTTTCATCCCTTCCATTTTCCATTACTTCAAGAGAAATGATGAATAAAACGAGCAAAATTTTCCACTTTGAAACTCCCTATATAGTAACTATTCAGATTTTATTGTACTCCATCTCAATACCTCATATACAAAACTACACTATCTGATCCAAACAGTTTGGATATAAAAAGTAAAACAAGGAGGAAATGCAATATGAGAGGAGTAGTTGTGAGAATGCATGAAATGAGTTTTATTTTAAATCTCACCACCACACCACTCCCGCACCCATTATGACCCGAATCAACTTTCCATATTTCTCCCATTTTGCCCCTTCAAATGCCCCTCGTGTCCTTATGACTCTTTTTAACCATCTTCTCTCTCCTATAATATCCAGCCTAAGCTAACAATAAGTAAGTAAGCATATAGGGAAAAAGAGAAATATAAAAGGAGTTCTTCTCCAACGACGGAGATAGAGTTGAGATTAGTTGTATGAGAGAAGCCGACATGATAAATCAACTTCTTTTATCGCTTCTTCAAAAAGCCACCGAGAACCTTAAGAGGATGAAAGAAGGCCGTAATAATAACAATAATATTATTATCTCTTATTAAAAACAATCACCAACAATAACACCATATTCTATCAACCATCATACGTTCAAAAAATAACTCTCTGCTGAAATTCATACCCAAATACAGAGAGAGCTACAGACATAGCAAAAGTTTAATCTTCTAAGTCACTTCCAAGTACTATCTCTCTTTAAATACAGAATTTTTAGTTTCCCAATGAAATACCATACAAATTCAAAAATTCAAGTTTTCAAAATCTTTTGACTCTTTTGAATTTTCCCATATTTTCCCCTTGAGTTTAAATCATCAATTATTTATGAATTCCCATTTTGGTATACCTATATATATAATAAAATAAGTAAAGGAATAATGATAAATATGAGCTTCCGCCGCTCTCCAGCTGAGCTCCTAAACTTATGGATCGAGAATTGAGTTTAATGTGCAAAGGAACTATCGCATCTCTCGGGGAGTTCGTTGACTCCGTCCCGACACGAAGGATTCCTCCACTGGATTTCCCTATCTCATCCACACACCAACTCCGCTTAAGTCCCTCAAAATACACTCGCACAACTTTGGAAAACACACTCAAATTCCTATATAATACAAACTGGGTTTTTTAACTTTCTCGTTTAAGACGAAGCGAGAACAAAGAGAAATGGTCCAGACCCAGCAATTCATCCTGTTCAGTTCCTCCTTAAGCTCCCCTTCAACTCCGAATCAATTTATCAGGAAGGGACTCCCATGGAAGCCCTTCTGCTAGATATTTCTGCTAGGAATTTCTGGTATAAAGGAACGGCCGATTTGCAAAGGCTTCCTTATTCTTCTTATTACACCTCCCACCTCCCTCGGCTTCCTCTCATCAATGGGAAGTGAAAGTCGGATTTGGGAAAAGTGCCGTTCACTTATCACCCGCATCACCCATTTAACCCTCCCACGTTCGCTCCATTCATTTACAAACGTCAGGACTCAAACTGTGACTCATTTTATACTACACCCTATTATACCTCTTCGGACAATTAATCCTACCGATATTTCACACCTCAAGGCCTCAAAATAATAAAGTCTAACCAATCCGAAAATTATATTTAATTCAATATAAAGTTTATCCATTTATTTTATTTACAAAATTAATTTGCTCATTATTACCTATTTAATACGTGATGTAATAAGGTAGCTTATTTTGAATTATGATTAAATTGTTTAAGGAAATTAACTAAATTTTAGTTGGTAGCTACATAATTAGCATATAGATAAAGAGTCCATTAACCAAGTTAAATAAAAATGTTAAAAGGTGAGTTAATAAGCCAAAAGTTATGTTGTGCTAATGGCAAGTAAAATTAAGCAGCTCACATTTAATGAGATGCAAATTTGAACTTAAGGAATTATACATGAAATTGGATCTTGAATTTGTATAAATATTTATAAGAAATAGACGAGGAGGGAAAAAGTAATTAAGTAATTTCCCCTCGACGGTCAAGAAAATGGGCTATGGACATTTAGAGAGTGCGAGCTCCTTGTGGAGAGCAGAGATAGGGAAATGAGGCAATTAAGGAACTTCGTCTATCATCTCGCCCATCAAAACACGCCTCAAAATCTTAAACTTTTTATTTTACAATGTGTCTGAACTTCTCTGGCTCCGCCTCTCCCAACCCAAATAAGAACCATCTTTCAATTCTCCCTACACTTTTAATAAGGCGCAAAGAAAGTTTAAACTTGCTCAGATTCAAAGAAATTCGTCTTCAAACTTTAATAAACACTTCCATCCGCGTCAAGTGTCATATTTATAGTCACACAAACAGACTCCTTATACAAAAGTAGAACTAGGTATGCAAGTTTCGCACACCAAAATACTAACAAGATCCTTATCAACATATTTACTATATGGAACATCTCGAGAAATATCATGTCAAAAGAGCCAGGAAAAGAGAGAAGCGATGAGATAAAGGAAGAAAAGTTTGTTTAGATCATTTAAGTTCCTTTTCTTTCCCTTTGCAAATAACCGCCTCTGAACAAAATCATATCACAGAACTTGATGCTTCATCCAAATATACACAAATGCTTTCAAACAAATCAAACATAAATAAATATATTATTTTATGTTATACATAATAAAATTAATATGGATAACATATACACACACAAAATCCTCGATATTTCACTATTAATCAAAATAAAAAATGAAGGAGCCTATGCTAACATACGCATAAAGAACTATCGTATGTCAGGAGACCTAAATAAGAAAAATAGGTTGTAATAAAGTAAATGATAAAACCCTCCGTCGTTCAATGATATAAAATTTAATAAAAAGCAGCCCAGGAAGATAAAAAAGAACATAACGAGACCATATAAACTCAACACATGTAGGTATGTCTGGGTTAGGTTAATAAGAATATCACCATGTGAGAATCCATAGAATGCGCACATTATGATATATATGTATGAACTACACATTGTTATGTTTAGATCTGGAGCGAAATCTACGTAAGTTTACGACGTGGTGAAGGACTTGGTCTTCTGTTCCAAGGAGCCGAATGAGAAAAGTGTAGTACAATGGAGAGTCTCGACGAGAGCTGAAATGAGATTCCGCGAAGAAAATTTCTTCCAAGCGAGCCCAAATAAGGGACCTCCGTGTGGGTCATAAATTAATGGCCAAGGCGCCGCCTATCTCACACCTCCACTTCACATCCTCAATATTCACCGATATTAAAAGCCATTTACCTATACACTCATTTCCAGTCTTAGTCCATGGAGAGAAAGAACCCTTAAGAACTTATAAATACCTTGAGCAACGAGCCTTAAATCTATCATTATTTTAATTCACCGTTCCACTTCGACTCCTATGTATATACTTTGTATATCAGTAAAACTAATTTCCTCCTATTTACCATTTTATAAATCATATGAGGAATACCTCTTTCTTGTATAAATACAGGGCTTGCATAAGATGAACAAAAGATGCGTAATTAGATAATGATCAAGAAAAATATGTAAATATTCTCAATCTCATCCATTACAAGGTGTTTATGATGAGGCAAAAAACTCAATTGCGCCTTATACAACTTTTAATTTAAGGGTTGAGACTCAACGAGAGCAAGACCATATAACAAGGTGATTAAAAACGACTTATCAGCTATTTCACAAAAGAATTTTTAATTTCATCAATTCCTCCAATACACCAACGACACCAAGAAACTTAGCATGTCAGAAGAATCTCTATTGAAATAAATCCTTCTAAATAATAGAAAAATATAGCAACCCCCATACCACAGTAAAATTTAAAAAAATATATTACATACATATATACCCCAATTACCACTTATTTACCACAAGTCATATTGTTAAGTTAAAAAATGAAACAAGTTCCATTCCATCCATTTTTCAACCTATCCCAATCCAATGTTTTTGAGCATTAAAGGAGCATTGAGTGTATTTGATGTTTGAGAAAAAGATTTGGACCGGTGTGTGCACACGGGGTTTATATGTACAAAGTGAAATTCTTGGTCTTTTGTTGTTCGCCTTCTCCTTAAGTGTTTCAACGTCGGGGGAATGAAAGGTGATTGAAAAAGGTACAAAAACCTTGAGACACTAAGAAGTCCCTTATAGTCTCCCCAAATGAAGGGTCATAGAAGCAAAAGCAAACGGCGTCTCGCGACGAGACCCTTCCTATATTCCTCACATTCAAATATAGTCACACTTAGGAAGTCCCTTACATATATAGCATATGCTCTTAAGGCTCTCCCCTCACCAACAGTCAATCTCCATTGTACATTTGTACACCAAGAGAGTTTTAAGTGCGGAGTAGCAGAGGAATCTCAGTGGTGCTTTTTTCAAGACCATGTGTGTGTATGTGGACGACGGAACCGCACGCTTTGTAACCCATCTGCCCCACTCATTTCCTTATGAAAAATTCTTTACCAACAGCCGTCGCCGGTCGCCAACTGCTACTCCCATTCAAAATATTAATCGCCCTCATAATCACCCGCATTCCGCCCTTCTGTCTCTCAACAACCTTCCTCTTACACCTTCGATCATGCCACAAATACCCAGATTTACTTATTTTTAAACCATAAAACAATGCCCTGAACTATTGAAAACACCGACTTACTAACTAGATTTAATGAAGTCCATCATATTAAATTTCATATATTCCTACTTTAATTAATTGTCATTTGTAAAACTTTCTATATACCTACTTTATCTACTTATTCGCTATTTTTTTAAAATATACATACCCTTATGTACATAGCTATTTTTTAATTTCACGTGGAATTCTTAAATTCCAGTCAAATTCTTGAACCGTTAAATTCTTGTTAAATTAATACGAATAAACAAGTACACTTGTAAATGTTTACTATATCTAAACAGAGCAATGTTTACTATAGCTAGTAAAATTAGTTTAATATTTAAAGCTATTTTTTAGTGCGGATGAGATGAGGGATTGCAAGAGTAATGACATAAATCTTGCGTAGAGGTCAAATAAGGAAAAGGCGAGTTCAAAAGGTTGTTTTCCTCCCCGAAGGTATGACTAATAAATAAAGAGTAGAATGATTGGGTTTGAGAAAAGAAAATGGGTTGAGGCCCTGAAGTCTCCGCTCATAGAAAACCCTCGGGTCTGGTGAAGAGGAGAGCAAACAGAAGAGAAGTTGATTCTTCATCTCCTCTCAATTCCCGACTTCCCCGTTCCTCCTTCCCGACTAGGTCGATGGAAGTCAACAAAGGCTTTTTTCAATCATTTCCTTCACAAAGCCAACCAACGTCTACGCCCAAAATCATCGAATGCCAAACACCAAAAAGAACCTTTACAAAACCGCGTCATATTCTTCAACCCTCACTAACACTTTTACAGCTAAAAACTCACAAAAATCAATTTAAACACTCAAAATACAATATTGACTTTAACATTTAAAAACTCCCGCAAAACACATTTAAAGAAATACGCCCAAAATATTAAACAACCGCTTTTATATAACCCGTGCAAATATAAATTATTATAAGGACTATTAAAAAATAACACAAGAATTGTTATTTTTGTTATTAATTTACTTTACTCCATTTTATTTCGCACAAATTCACTCGATTAATCATAACGAGGAAATGTGAATTAAATGAAAAGATCCAGGATTCAGATATACGTCAGAAATATAAAAAAAAGTCTAATTGAAGATTCTCTTCACCCATCCTCCATTAAAACATCCTCTCGAGTAATTGAGATGAAAGACGATGAAGTTTTGGGGAAATTGTGAAAAGTTCCCAGTTGAATTACGTACAGAGCTATTTGATTGCCCATATCACTCTCCTTCTATATTTCCCAGTAGAAGAACTTTTTTATAGCAAATATACCTGCTGTCTGTATTTCTCTTGAGCCATCTCTACTAAATAAGTTGTGCTGTTTGAGTGAACGTCTGTGCGAGATAAAACTCACGTTGAACTCGGTGAAAGATCGACTATATGAGCTTTTTGAGCCCAGCGATGAGAGATAGCGTAAACGAAGGAAGTGATGATGATAAGGAACGAAAGGAGTCAATTAATTCTCATCACTTCTTTCACGTTCTCTCTCACAGACCCCTCAACCTCTCCCTCAAAACCATCCAAAGGAATCAAACGATGAAAAACAATAGAAAATATATAAATGATGAGAAAATGTCAAACTCGTCTAAAATTCATCTCTCAACTTTCTAAACTTCAAAAACTAATGAGGAAACTGCGCGCTAAAAACACATGTCAAAATTCTATTATAAATTTAATTAAATTCCCCATTACAAAAATAATCAATGTGTCATAAATATGATTTTTAAAAATTACCCATCAAAATACTAACCTACTCAATATAATAACTTTTTTTTAGTTTAGAGCTATTACAGTAGATATTATTCAAAATTTCAAATTTCCCTCCTTGTCATAAACCCGTCTGTATAAAGTGAAGATAAAGTCAAAGATGAAAAGAGAAGGATTATTATTATAAGAAACTGAACTTCCAATTTCCTTTTCCAGAAACTCCCCAAAGTGAAAGAATCAATATTTCATGAGACTCGATGTTCATTCTTAAAAGCTCGTTTTCCCCTTTGTCTCAATCTCATCCAACAAGAAAGGCCGCTGTCTTTCCTACGACACAACGACACGAAGTTTCTCACGTCTCCTACAACACTCACGACAGCCTTGGAGATATGATTATCCAAGAAGGACCAACGACATTAAAATCCATGAAGGAACTTCCCTTTCCACTCAATTTTACTCTGCAAGAGAAGCTAAAGAACAAAAGGAGGAGACTCTGTTCTGTGAAGAGAGAAAACAACAGGGAAAGTTTCTTATATAATGCATTTTCTCCCTCTCTCCGCCTCTTTTGGGTCTTTTATCTTCAAAGTTCCAAACGACTTTTCCTCCTATTCTCTTCCCGACGAGAGAAAACTTTTATTTTTTACTCCGCAAATTTGAAAATTTAACTTATTCCACCTATTGAAAAACACTTCAAGTCCTCTCAAAAAACTTCCCAACACACTTAAAACGCATCGAGCAATCCTTTAACCACCATAACTTAATACTTTTAAAAATGTAATTTTACATATATGACAACTACACATAGCAAAAAGAACTTTTCGCACCTTTCCTCACTATAAGCCATACATCATATAAACTGTACCATTTTTATTACTTTTTAAAAGTTAAATCATGTGAGGTTACTCTCTGGAACCGTCAACACGCCAACCAGTTTATTAAAGCCATTCCTATATATTAGAAAAGAAACTTTGACAATTAAGCACAATCTAGCATTTTTTTTATACAAATCCTTTAAAAATCCCTCTGATTTTATCGAAATGAGAAAAAACATTGGTTTTATACACACCCTAAAGGCTAGGTAACGTTGAAAAGAAGAAAAACTTTAGATACCGTAGAGTTTCCAACGTTGTTTTCATTAAAAGAATTTTATCGAAGCCAAGATACAGATAATAAAAAAACATGGTTCGATTCCTTGTTCCTTTTATTTAGGCACATAAGATATAAAAAACATGAGTGATGCTGAAGAAGAACCAGTATAAAGTGTATGACTTGAAGGGTGCGGAATGTTAATGGAACTCAAGTCCAGGGGTTTAAATAGGAATAAATTGTATAATTGGCAAACTTTATTGCTTCATTTCACGCAATTGAGGACCAAAATGGGCAATTTCCCATATAAAATAAAATAATTCACAATAGACATTCACCAATACACTTCGACCAACCACCAATACAAGTATACGCAAGTTATAATGCACTACTTACTAATGATAAGACCAACTCACATATTACTGATATTACTTATACGTCCATTATATCGGAAGACATTGGTGGTCAATAAAAAAGTGAAAGAGTGTATTTGGATCATTTTCCTCACCAATTTCTTTCCGTATCACAGACCATTAGTTTTTCTTTACGAGGAGGTGAAATGAGTTAATAAGGTGAAAGATAGGAGAAGCCGGTTTTGAAAAAATCTCTTCCTCCAATTCCTCTTTAATCCGACGACGAATTCAAATTGAGTTCGTCTGGCGCCTTGGAGTTGAGTTCCTCCCTTGGCCCTTGAGCCTCTCAGACCCTTTCCATCTCCATTGTCATGAACATGCTCAGGTCATAGCGGAATCCTTCAAGTAGAATCCTTTAAGCCTAGAAGTGCTAGCTAGGCTAGCAAACATAGCCATTTAATAGACTCACTTATTGGAACACAAACAACATGTAGAGCAATTCCATTGACTTCTATGAACATTTGAGTCACTTTATTGTCTCAAACACATCTAGGCTCAAGTAGTCATATAAAAGAACTCAGGAACAAGGTAAGAGCCGGCCTAACCTGCCCCAAAGACTCACCGTTCCATTTTATAAATTTGAGTCTCATGAAAGTAAATGACCTTCTTTTTAAAGACAGAAAACTCCTCTTCTCCCAACCAAATTGACTCTTGACTCTCTCAACTTATTTTAACAGTTTCTTTATCTTATAAAGAAAAGACAAATGTAGAAATGAAACACCATAAGCTATGCTTTAATATAATTAACTTTTATTTAATATTACTCAAATGAATTTATTTAATTAATGCCTTATTTGCAATGGTAATTGGCTAAAGTGAAAGAAAATGGACTTAATTTGACTCTTGTCAAATTCTCAATTACAAGACATTAAGAAGATAATTGCTCTTTCTTGACAATGATGTCAAAAACCGCCCCAAAGACTTTACTTTACATAGTTTACTTAAATCGAAAAAAGTCTATCTGCCTAATTGCATCCTCATTAGTTCTCCATTCCTCCAATGTTTAATATTTAGACAAGGTTCATTTACTCAAACACGCTTGGATCGATTTACCAATTAGTTTAAATTCCTCCTTTATTTCTTTTAACAAGCTAAAGATACGAATATCATATATTTTATATTCAGAAATTTATGCACGAATTCGACAAAAATCGATTTTTCTAAAATTCTCCACTTAAAATTTAATGTCCAACTTTTAAGGATCCTCTATGTATATTGTCTATGTATATATTACGCTTTTTTACTTACTTACTTATAACATGTTTTTGGTCATACAATTGTTATAAGTATTATAAGCTTATAAATGAATAAAGGAATTTGCGAAATTAGAATAACAGAACTATAATTCATATTTAAACGCATCATTAATAATTTACGAGTACTGAGAATTGTGCTTGGAGATAAATGTGAAGGATTTAAGGTTCAAGGATGAAAGGCATAAAAGCGAGTGCAAGCTCAAAGGTAAAATATTCATAGCATTATTGTCTCCACGAAAATTCAATTATGATTCGGTATGACATGAAGGGAAATATATTTGAAACTGCGAAAGCCACCAGTAGGCGTCAAATCAACAACATCTCGACTTCTTCTTTCGCCCGACCGTCGCCTTCATCAATTTCCTTTTAGAAAGTAGAAAAAGTAGAAGCTGAGAGAGCAAAAGCAAATGTTATTAAATATTTTAACCTCTTCAAACCCTTCGAACTCTACGAAAATTCACTTAAAAATAACAAAACAGCCCTACGTGACCCTCAATTGCTCCTAATTCTTTTTTCTCGCAACAAGGGAGAATCTCAATAGAAAAGAGCCGCTTCGTGGAAGGAACTTCAAAAAACCTTCGTTCAATCCTAACCAAGATTCCAATCAGCCCATCCATCGCTCCTGGAGAATCTGAAGAAGATCGTAAATACAAACATAGGAGAGATATAGGAAGTCACGTTTTCCTTATCTTTCTCTCGTTAACATAAAATATCATAAGATTGTTATCTTTTGAATTAAACAGTTAGCCTCCTCGCCATCATACAAACCTCTTCATGTCTCCATAAACTTCAACAAGTTATTCCTCAGACAAAATTGGCTAAATGATAAAAAATAATTTAGTTGATTCAATTTGACAATTTGACAAAATGACATACCAAAAAAACAAAATATACCTTTTTCGTTATCTTACCATTGTCCACGACTTGACATCTAAAAATTGCGGGAATTTACAAAATAAATTCCTAAACTAAACCCCAAAGCCTCCTTATGTATAAAATGTCTAAATAAAAAATTTAAAAAATGCGGTTTGAAAATTTGTTTGAGATCATAATCAACTAAATGTTCAGCACGAAAGAAGCTCCTAAGCCATGAATCAAAAACCACCACATTTTTCCCATAGTATCTCCTCGTCTTCCATTGCAACTACCAAAACATTTCAGTAAATTCAGCATTCAACTATATATTCTTACTTCTTATTTTTATGCTATTCAACTAAACATTCCCATTTTACTTTCCCATCATACATATTATTATCAAATAAACTCCAAAAAACTGCAAAAAACTTCACCTACTCAAATATTCAATATTGAAGGCTAAATAAATGCTAAAACAAGAAAAGTGAATATATCCAGATTCTCACACAAAGTGTAATGATGAGAAATTAAATATAAAAGGCAAAAGGTCCCTGACATCTCATCCAGCCAATGGCTTTGCTTTTAATTCCCTTCAGCCCCACTCACACACTCCAGAGCGGAATGGACGGAATACAAAGGAAAACTCCCTCACAAGTTCACACTCGTGGATCCTCACAAGTCCCAAGAGCTTAGGAAGGGTCAAATTCACAAACAAACCTACCAAACTTCCTCAACACAAAAGCTACAGACATTGAATCCAACTCAACTACTTACAACATCAGACACAGACACACAAGCTTATAGATGTGTTCATCAGACACACAATAAGACATTGGTAAATATAATAATAAAGTCTTCTTATAACCTTTTCATATAGGTATTTCCTCAAACTCCCATCTTTCTCGTGTTAATCACATCAAACAGCAAAACTTTATATCGTCATATAAATACATACTGGACTGTCAAATGCGTCAAATACCCATTGTCGTATAGCACAAGACAAACTTGTATGCATAGGAGATATAAGGTGAAATAAACAACTTTATTATATACTTTATTATAGGAAATAGACATATGACACATTTGCCATTATTACCGTTTTACGACCTTAAATATGGAAACTAAAGCCGGTCTGCATATAGGATCAATTAGAAGGTCTCAGAATTCAATGTGCTTTCATCAATGCCCGAATGTCTCCAGCTGGCCATAATCCATTGAAAACCTCAATCACAACTCACCTCGTTCTCTCACAAGAGGAAAACTCTCAATTCCTCCTGTTCGGAACCACAACCATGGAGGGAAATGAGAAATGGAGATTTGAAGGATTTATGAATCTTCGCCCAGATGGACATCACCAGCCAGCTGAATCCACACAACAAAAGAGTCAAAAATTACCCTACTTATAATCTCCTTTTATGTAATTCACCCTAATGTCACCTTTATCCTCTCATTTCTATGATTTCTATAAAATGCCTTGAAAAAACCGAAGATTTCCCATTATTAAACCAAATAAACTCAAAACAAATTTTCAAAAACTTCATCTGTTTATATAAAACATATAATATTTTCTAGAAATTTCTATACCTTTGTCATAAAAACCTTTGTTAACTTTTTAACCCCGCGCCCCGATAAAAATCTCTGAATTTTGCCACTGGGCTTTTGTCAAAGGTCTTTTCGTATGCCGGGGAATTCCAAGAAAGGAAACAAATGGTGGTGAATCTAAATTAAATATTTATCAAGATGTAGGTTTTAAACAGGAAGTGTGAAGATTTAAAGCATAATGGAAATGTGATGTAAGTGTAAATATTTTTCATTTTCAATTAGGAGTGGGAGGAATGGCGGCGGCTCTTCAATTCCCTCGCCATTTCCCCTTTTACTCTCAAAGTCCTTAAACCCCATTGAACCAAGCTCTGCCTGCACATTGAGATATAAATCTCCCGACCACAACATCCACCATACGATTTACAACGTGAGCCTCTCTCTATATTCCAACCATATTAGAAAATCCATAGAAAATTCCTACTAAATAAAGGCCAAGTCTCACCGTCAAAGCATATCACAAAGTCACAAACATTGTAAGACATACATAAGTAAACGAGCTAATATACAATACAGTCCATACTGATATGAACACAGAACATACAATGCACTCAATATAAACTCAATATACCATATAGTGTAGGTGTAGTTTCATTCTAACTCTCCTCTATTATATAATAGAACTACAAGAGTTAGTAGGAGCGAGAAAGATCTCACACACTCGAGTTTTTCTCATTCACCGCACCGCATTCCTCTTTAAGCGGCGGAAGATCTCAAAAGGAAAATCCCTCAAGGGAGGATGTAAAGCACAAAGCGGATCCGATATTCAATATTGAGTCCACAACACAACCACCAACCATCCACTTTACATAACTTCTCTCCACACCATCACTCAGAGACTCGGCTTTTAAAAAACAAAACTGGCCAACATGGGAGAAGACGACCAACAAAGCTGCATTTCCAATTTTCCAATCCTCGTCCCCAATCCCCACCACTTTTGCATTATAAAAATAAAAAGCTCCTTAGCCCCCAATTACTCATTAAACTAGACCGGGGGAACATTAAGTTAAACGGGGCATAAATTTATTTAAACTTAACCCCAATCTCATTTTTCACTACGCCGCTGGGAAGAAATATATTATATCATTGATTAAAATCTTGAATGAGAATCCAGGTTAAAATCATTTAATCTCCCGGCTCATCTTCTTACAATTTCACAATAAATCGATTAGCATTAAATATGTCGCATGGGCGGAAGATTCAAAGAATCTTCATTCAAGCCATTGTCTTTTCTTTATAATAATATATGCATTTATTTATCAAATGTATCCAAATCAATAAAATATATCTTGTTTTCTTATAAATTACATATATTTATCCAAACGAGCCAAAGAGAAAATCCCAAATAATGATTCCAATGATTGCCTACATCATACATACATACCTACTAGGAATCCCCTAAATTAAATAAAAAGAACTCTTGTTCAGAGATAAATCTGAATTAAGTTCGTTCCAATAAACATGAAACTCAGTTAGTTGCCATGGCAAAAAAGGCGGAGTGGAAAGTAAAGGAATAAAATATTTCCAACCTCCCCGTCCTCTCTTCAAAAGAGAATAAATCAAAAAGGGAAAAACGTATTATATTACATGATTACAAATGGGCGGTTTCATATTTACCCGTTCTTAATCCCCAATGCCTATCTTGTCCACGAGCAAAGCACACACACACATTTAAGTATCCAATTCCCTTGAATGTCAAAAGTCAAAAGAGTCATAAAGGTAAATGAGATTAATAACTCAATATCAACTCCAAGCCCCCAAATTTCACACATATATTTCAGTTCCAAAAAGTAGAGCAAAAAATTACGAGTTTAAATAAACCGCGCAGCAATTTAAAAATTAACCTTTATACCTCATCCCTTCTTCATCCTCATCTACTCATCAGTCAAACTGCTCAAACACGGTACAATCAGAAGAATCTCATAAACATGGTAGTACAATTACAATTAATATCAAGAGAATTCAAGCCCCATGCTCCTATAATAATGATTAATGAGAATATGAAAATGTGCTTTAATGAACTCCCAAGGAGTGAACTAACCACGAAAACCTGAACCTCCTCCAAAAGTCTCTCTTGGAAGCCGCGATAAGCAGAAGTGAAATTGCATTTGGCCATTAGATTCTGTCGCTTATTTATCTATTTGCCTTGAAGACGGGACGAGAGGCAGAGAGGTGAGTTTTGGTCTCCATGGCTACAAGACATTTAAAATTGTAGTTGGATGATTGAGTGGTGAACCGGTGGAGCGAGGAACGTAGGTTCTTCTTCATTCAAAGACACGATCCATTGGCACTCCTCTCCGTGCCCTACTCTCCATCTACGCTCCTTTCCCTATGCTAATCTCATGTTAAGACTCATGTAGAAAATCCTCAAACTCACCTCAAGCTCACAATCCCAATGTATAGACAATAACAAAACTATAGGTAAATGCAATAGAGTAATATATATATATGTATATATAAAACATTAATTCATAATTCTCTTCTCACACAGACAAAACATATCACATAATTATACCCATGCAGCCATATTCCATATTATGTACATACATTTTGCATTTGCTTCAAAGAGATGATAGATTGAGCGTCGTTGGAGAGAGAAAAAACGAGAAATGGTCGAGACTTGAAATGGATCAAAAGACCCACGATCGATGAATAAATTTATTTTATTCATTCCATTGTCATGATGAGTTCGAGCCGCGAAAAAAATACATTGACTTTTCTCTCTTACTTTTATATACACAAAACCTACCTTTAAGATATAAAACCATATTCTACCTCTATGGCTAATGCATTTTAATGCACATATACCTTAAATGTTCAAATGTTCTTAAAACTTGACAAAGTGTATGGATTATAATGCAGAGGCATGAAATGGTCAAGAAATGCTCAACTGTCCAATTTGATAAGGAAATTTCATTTAAGATGTATTAAAGTCCACCACACCTGCTTGTTCCTCCACCTGTTCGAATCCTTCACTCTTCCATAATTCCCCTAATTACAGTCATTACAAATTCCCAAGAGGCAATAAGCACATCCTTAAGTTTTCCTTTATACTAATACGAACCCAATCACTCCATTTTTATGAAATATAATTACAGTTCATCCAACATTGTTAAATAATTAAAGGATAAATCAACCTTTAACGATGTAAATATAAAAAATGTAATTTCCTACTTATTCGCCATATCTCCAATGGACACCATTAAGGAACAAAACAGGCTGTGATTAGAAAAATTCAAGTTATTTATACTAAAAAAATCATTTCTCACTAAAAATCCTTTAATACAACTAAATAGAAATTCTCAATTTGAGAATCTCAAATGAAAGTGCACGTTGTGTCGGATAAAATGGAGCAAAATAGAAGGAAATATTTGTAATAAATTTGAGTTGAAAGTAAAGAAAAGGTAATTTCGCCAATTCGCTTTCAAGTGAATCGAGGTAAATTCATTAGCCAACCTAAGAGCGACATCGAAGATTAAATTCATTCATTTGGGCTCAATTCAAAGAAGACTATAAACACCCAATCGTTCATTCCTCCCGGGAAAATCTAATCATTCAAAGAATCCTCAAATCCATTCTAAAACTTAAATACTTTCTCATTCCAGTAAATAATAATACGCAAGTAGAATATCTCGAAAGCAACTCAAAAGTAAGAGCTTAAACACACATCAGTTTAATGAAACTTTTCCAAGCAGATTAAACAGCTTCTCATGGAATAAAGTAATTGAGTTTACAAAACTCTCGCAGTTTTAATGAAAAATAACTACAAAAAATCTCGATATTTCCTTTGAAAACTCCTCTAATCTCTCACAAAGGACTCACTATATAACCTCTCCTTCAATTTCGAATATGATATTACTATATTACCCATGTAAATAATCCCATTCACAATGTAGCTAACTAACAATTAAGATCCCAAGTAAAACTCTTTTCAAATTCCCACAATCAACTTGCAAATTTGAGCCCAAACACATATTCGGTCATAACCTCATGTGGATCAATAGCTTTAAAGCATTTAGCCAAATTCGCAAAAAACCCTAGCAGAATATAGAACAAAAGAGAAAAATAAATTAATTTGAGAGAACATAAATATCCACAAACATCTTCTCCCATGCCCACTTTTGACTCAAATACAAACTACAAGGAGCTTGTGAAAGATCATTAAAGGGTTCAACAGCTGAGTCAACGCGAGTTTTCCACTAATTTGAAAAGTAGTAGAAAAAAGTCTCCGTTCGTCTCGCCACTTTTCTCCTCCATTCCAAAAATCATCTGCTCTTCAAAGGAGCTTCTCCTCTTCAAACTAAACCGTGTTTCCTCCTTTAAGGCAAATCCTTAGAGACTTATTTGAAGTGATAAAAGCAGCGTCTGCTCCTTGGCCCATGCATCTCCTACACTTTCAACACTCACAGAATCCATAGTCTCCAGTCTGTATATATTGTAAGAACTTCCTTCTCCAGCTAGCCCTAGTAAAATGTGAGAGAGGAAGCGAGAGAATAAATAAAGAAAGAATGTATAAACTGACCTCGTAAAACCCTCCTCAACCATTTTTACATTCACGCCGTCCATTAAAGGGATTGAAGGCGTTCAATACATTTTAATAAACCATCATTCAATGCATTACTAGTTTCATTACCTATACAATACAGTGTGATCGCTAAAGGTTTTACAGCTTTTAAATCTCCATATAAATAAAATCCGCGTTATTCGTAGAAAGATATACAATATGCTTCAAGCTAAATATTTAGTTGAAAGGGCCAACGAAGAAAATGTGCAAAATTCGAAATCTCCCTCTCGAATCAATCTGCTACTAAAAATATGTTCGATATTCGCAAAATAACCCAGACCTAATCTCAAAATTGAAGAGAGAAACGTGAAGGAGCTGAATGGAATCTCCTCATGGAATCATAGAACAGTTTACATTTTTTACAACTCGATAAAAGTGAAGCATGAAATGGAATTGAACCGGGTCGAGTGAGGAAATCAGTCTACAGGATCTTAAAACCTTTAAATAAATAAATCCGAACCCGTTGAGTTGAATTAAAGATTCAAGATTAAACTCTCCACAATCTCCGTTAAGTCGTCAAGACTCCCGTTCCTTATCACAAGGAGTTCCCTTAGAAAAAGTCCTAAAAAGTCTCACGACTCTCTTCGTCCCCACACATTGGAAATCCTCAATGATTCAATATTTCTCATTGTCATTCGTCAATTCACAAAGTATACTCTCCCATAAATTCCCTCTTGAGCCTCTTTTAAATAACTAAACATTTAACCAACATTAAATGATATATTAGTAACCATAGAAACCACAGAAGCCACATCGAATCATGATATCATTTATGCATACAAATACAAAATTATTCACGTCATCACCAACTAATAAAGAAAAGATCCTCCTACTGTAAAAAATTATCTTCCTTTCTTCAAATACAAAGTATCAGTTAAGTTGAGAGTCAAGTATAAAAACTCCTTAATCAACTTCAACATCAACACATCAACAATGAACATTCGCTAAAGCCTTAGCTAAAAACAATAAAAATGGTAAAAGTATATAATCATACCCGTTTATTGTTAGTCATATAGTCTTTAAAAAAAGTCCACATCAGCATAGAGGAAATGTTTGTTTATATTATGAAAAAGAAGGATCGTCGGACATGAGCATCTACTATGTAGATTATTGTAGATCCTCAAGTAATATACAGAGTGATCCTTAAATTGTATGGTCGTGGCATGATGGGCTGACGCGGAGCTCCCTGACTCATCGACTGTCTCATCAAGGATGAGGAATTGATGCGGTTTATTAGAGCGACAGAGCCACATTGCCCAAATAGTCTCCTACACTTTTCACAGCTCGCTATGGCAGACTATGACTGCTCCTTGATGCTTCTAATGCAATTTAACCCTACGAGTCCTCAGATCCCCATCGCCACCATACCCATTATAACCCATTTAACCTATAAAGCCTCCCAGAGTGCCAGGCATATGCGGAGCCAAATGTGTCGGAGATTTTGGCCGTCCGAACCTTCCCATTCCTCACTTGTCGGATTTTCATAGCGTAGTAGAAAACTCGAGTTTACGCTTACATAAAGCAATCAGAAGGCCCAGGGAGTGTACCCGGAATTCAAAACTTGGAAATCCCAAGAAATCCAACTACTACGTCGCTTCCTATATACTCATCCCTTATTAAACAATCCTATCCATATAACGTATAAAGTAATTTTGAAATTCTATAAGTTAGGTACTATTATATATTTTTACGAGAACTTATCCTATATATTTCTAAATAATCCGTATTCCCCAAAACAAATGTCAAAGTCTCCCAAATCTCTATATATCCATTACAATAACTTCATGACTTTAGATATCTCGATACCAAATGTTCTTTTTATTTACAACCTATTGTGCAATAGCCTCTTTTCTCTTGTATCTCTTATATGACAATTTAAAAGAAGCTCACGTTCCATATAAATTATAAATATATATGAAAATAAAGTTTATAATGTAAATTATGAATACATAGTAGTAATGTTATTAGCTTGTAAGTAAATAAGATGATTCTGCATGCGGTTGGGATGATATCATAAGATATGATATGGGATATATCAAAAGGAAGGTTTCTCCATGAAGAATTAAAGGCTTCATGGTTAATCGAAGAGTTAAGGTTAAACCTAATGAGAAGGAGGAGAGAAAGACACACGAAAATAGAATTAAGATTCAGGAACAACGATTTGCACATTTTAATGTCGCGACACTCCTTGACTTTTCCTTTATAACAACAACACACACTCCCAATCCAATTCGCAATTTAAAGGAAATTTTACTACATGTGTATCTGTGCAGTAGGAATAATATCAATATACCTCTTTAGTAACATTTATTTTTATGTATGTATGTATAGGAGGATAGAATATTAGGATATCCTATAGCTAATGTATATAAAGGATGTGCCAAAAGAAGGTTCACCCCCTTCCCCCCAATTTACGATCTCCACTCACACTTTTACACTAGAAGAATACTACACAAATATATTTATAAACCCTTCACCTTTCGTGGAAAGAAGAGCCAATTTAATTATTTGATATGTCAAAATATTAATCCTTTGCCAAGATGAAAACTTAAAGCACTTGGACAATCTGATGAAATAACCAAAAGTTATACATTACACATTACAAGTTTTAGAGAATAAAGTTCAAGATTCAATTAGATCGGGATTTCCAAATATTTTGAAAAAGTTATATTGGGCTTTTTCAATGTAAGACGTCATTTCTAATTCTAAAATTCTAATAATTTCAAATGGGTTGAATAGGCCAAAGGGAATATATTTCCCAAGAGGGTTAAAAAAACAAAAATTTGCATTTTTCCTTTTTTTAAAAAAAAAGTAAGAAGGAGGCGAAATGAACCAAGTTTTTATAATCATTACTCATTCCACCTCTAAGCATTATTAATGAGATTTTCTATCCTCATTTTGCATCAGAGGTTTTTACACTTTTAATTTACTTTTAATTACGTCAAAAAATTGAAAATTGATTAATTGAACCTCAAATTGAAAATATTTAATATTTTAAATCAGTATGAAATTGATTTGATCAGATGAGCAAATGTCTCAACTAAGCGAAATTCTAATTTAAAACGAAATTAACATTGGCAAACAGTAGTTTTCAAATTGTAAATTAATGACGTTACCATACGCCACTTTAAGCAAAGTTACGTTAATCATTAAGTACAATACTCCCTTGTCCTAAATTGAAAAACAAACAATTAAGTCTATCTGAAATAACCTAGTATAAAGGCAGCTGAATAATTTAATTCAATTACTTAAATCTCGCAATTGGACATAACGTATTAAAGATGATGAAGGGAATGAAAAATTGACGAAGTGAATTGATCTCAATGAACAATAGTGTTGACTTCCTGATAAAGCCCCAAAATGGAAGAAAGGTAAATAAAAGGGGAAAGAGATAAAAAAAGATAAAAAAAGAAAATAATAAACGAAATGGCTGCTGAAGACATTTGGACGTTCGACGTGTCAGAAAAACCCTTTAACCACTCTAAAGCCTTCCGAAATGAGAGCAGATGAGAAAATGACACATTTCAATTCTACATGTATTTGTCAAAGGCCGTCCTGAACACGAAAAAAAACTAAACCTGAAGTTGACTCAATTTTTTTCCCAAAATTAAAAAAAAACGACAAGTTCAAATATTTGTGGGTTAACTCATTGAGTCAGTGTTCCATTAAGTTTAATTGATGAACGCGATAGAGAACACGATGATAAAAAGTAGTATGAAGGCGTTTTAAACCGTGAATTAAAAATGTTGGAAATAAAAATGAGCTTATGAGCGTTGAATAAATATTGAAAATAGATTTTACCTCGTCAGCGGCGAATGCCGTTGATGAGAAGGTGAGCGCGATGAAGGTGACGAGGGCGAAGGTCGTGAAGTAAAATCTTCTCCTTGTGAGAACCATTTTATATTTTCTACTTGTCTCTCGAACACTTGTTTAATTTTCTAATTAATCCTTTTTCAATCTTTCAAAGATCCCGATGTGAACGATCCAAACACGAAACACGATTGAACAATTCAAAACAATTTTTTCTCCCTTCTGTTAAGAAAATTAAATAATTTTAAATTATAATTCCAATTCTATAAATTCGTCGCAGATGAGTTATAAATATTAAAAATGTACCCTTAAATAATCTGTCAATATTAGTGAAAGAACGAGAGCCGGAATTAATTAAATTAAAACTTACAAACCTTTGATGTTTTCTCTGATCAAGGACGAGTGGACCGAGGATTTAAAATGTGCTCGAAGAGTTTTAAATGGCTTTTAATTTTTTAAATAGTAATTAAGCGCAGAGGTCACTTCACTGGGGTCGTAGGTCGAAATTGTTCGAGGGGGAGGAAGACGGCGAGCACGCCATTGTGGGCCGAGTATTGATTTGGGCTCATGGGAGGTCGGAGACGAACGTCTGGGAACTTTGCCTCTCGCAACTCATCTGATGGGGAGGAAGAGGGAAATTCACAAAAGTGGGAGATTTGGACGCGCAGGGGAGAATCTTCCTTTGCACATCACCCCACTATAAAGACACAGTGAGAGATGAGAGAGGAAAGCAAAGGGAGAAATGTTCTCCTCTGCATCTGCCATCACGCGACTACAACACAAATCTTTTACACACAACTTGCTCATTCTGATAAACGTTTATTGTTTATAAGTGTTATAAGCAAGATTTATAAGTTTGCATAAGATTTATATACAAATTTATGTAAGATTTATTTAATAACTATAAACGACTATATATGCGAAATTATTTGAAAGGCATTTTAGAAAAATGCTTTTATATCAAATATAAAGAATTATAGCACTAATTACTAATTGCACAATTGCTTTATATTATGCATTTTAAGCATTTGTCTATTTCACTATTATACGATATCCATGTAAATACATGAGCAGTTAATAATCTAAGCAATTGTTTTATTTGAGCTTATTGAATTTTGACTTCTAGGAATAATTTGGTGTTTTGGTGTAGGATCTTGGGAAGTTCTTAAGTACATTGGAGGAGGATCAAGTTTTCGCTGGCGGTATCTGGGAGATTCTATCCTCTCTCGGATCTCCTTTCTTTATTTTCTTGGCCCTTAATATACTTCTCACTATTTTGTTCTTGTATTTTATTGGAGAATTCTGCATTGCCTGGGGATATAAGTCCTGTCGTTAAATTTTTAAAAGATGATGTTAGTTATATTCAGTTTAAATTATAAATATGTCAATGTGATTGAATTACTAGTGAATGTACACTTCGTAAAAATTATTTGTTACGTAAGAAGATCTAAATAAAAGTTTACACTTGAGAATATTTTGAAAATTCATTTAGTTTTATAATTTTTGAAGCTAAATATTTGATCTGAAAACTAAATAAAAAAAATTAAAAATACTGTGTTGATTTGTTTTGTATATTCTCAAAACTATTCCTTTACTTTTACCTTTACAATAAAATAAGTAAATATTCAAATTCAAATGATTAAATATTTTTAAAAAATAATTGAATAAATGATGTACCACTAATTTACCTTATACATAGTAACATAAACTGTCAATTCATGAGTTGTCAATAATACAATTTTGATGAAATAAACAAGACAGGTGGCTATCAATCTTAATTTATAATTAATTTAAATAAAATAGTGTCCAGTGTTAAATATTAATATAGGTTAAACAATTAATTGCTATTGGTAGGAAGATATGTCCACAATTGATCAACTAATCCTACTGATTTTACTATAATAAAATAATGATATAAAATATGTGTTCTAAATTCAAAATACTTACTTGTGATTTTGAATAAACTTATTTGAAAAGACTTTTATTATAGTTTACCTTATATTTAAGAACTAAATATGTAAAGTGCATTTTTATTAATAAAGTAGATAAATTGGGAACATGAAGTGCCTGTCAATCAAAATTTAATTGTTGTCGTAGTCATTTTCAATTGGTAATATGTATGTATTCAATTGGTGTATGTATGTATAGTAAAAGATTTCCTTTAAAAAAGCTAAAAATGGCCTAACCTAACCTAATATACATTTAAAAATTGAAAGAACACATAAAAACATTTTTCAATAAAGCTTTATAAGAACTCAACGATCTGTTTCGTTTCTGTCACTAAATATGCTTTGAAAGCACATTTGGTTCATAACCGTTCATAGATCATAATAACCATAAGTTCATTTATCTATATTCTAATAGAAAGGCAATTCTTAGAATTCTGAATTCTCACAATGTTTAAATCTAAAATGCAACTTCTGCCTTTGCCTAAATACATAATATATATCACAAACCTACTTAAAGTTAGATGAGTATCAGTCAGCCAGGGTTGCGAAGTGAGTTCGAATCCTAATTGACGTCATCCATCTCATCCTTCGCTCCAGGCACTCCTCGTTTTGGTGCATTAGTTTTGCACGGAACGGGTCGAGTTTGATCGGAAAAGAGAGGTGAGGAAACGAAGACTTTGGGACATATTTACAAGGAGGAAAATCCCATGGAGAGTCGGAATTAACCGAAGATTAGAGCGGGACCAAAGGGAGTACGAGGAGTTTATTAAACTTTATCTCCTCAAAAGTTGACCTTCGCTCGCCTTCTGTTATTAACAATGTATTTAGATAGGGAGTTAAAAAGTCAACTTTGTTATATGAATCTCAAGTGAAATTGTCATTATGCTGAATGTAAATAGCGAATAATTGTCAAAAGAATATTTTGAAAGATACCTAGATACCTCTATCTAAACTTGTAGCGAGGTAATCCTTTTGATTTTATCAATATGACGTTTCGTCATTGTGGTTTTAAATATTGAATTTAAATTGCATCACAACAATACTAAATGAGACCAGGGTTCATATCGCATGTACAATTTGACAAAGCGTTTCTTAAAAAATTATAATTTTAGCTTTTTGCATAGTTCATTTCGTCATTTTATTGTCAGAATTTGAACTTGTGTACTATTACTTTATTAAGTTCTCGTTTCGTTAAAATTCATCTTAATTTTATTATAGTGCTAAATTAAAGGAGAAAAGTGAAAATGCTCCC
This sequence comes from Neelides sp. FZ-2019, assembly GCA_009869795.1. NCBI lineage: Eukaryota > Metazoa > Arthropoda > Collembola > Neelipleona > Neelidae > Neelides > Neelides sp. FZ-2019. The sequence continues at coordinate 1,977 of VJMY01000568.1, read as the reverse complement.
ACGCAAATATTATCGTAACATGCCAGAGGGTCCAAATGATTCAATTGGTCCTTTTAGTCCGTTGAACCAAATGACCTTTCAAGCAGTGCTTGGGCCGAGTCCAATTACTCCAGCTCATCCGCAAGTCTCTGTCTACATCTCAATTGACACAAGTGGAAGCATGAGAGGAGAGAAAATTGATCAAGTCTGCAAATCGCTCCGGCAAATAATTACAAAAGCTCCGAACTTCGTCCGCTTTGTCGTCCGATCCTTCAACCATGAAATCAACACCATCGTCTCGAAGAAGAAGAAATATCTCGACGTGGAGCGTCTCGTTGAGGCACTTGAAGAGAAAATTGGAGGAGGGACGGCCTTGTTTGACGCTTGGGGTCAAACCATTGAACAAATTCCATACAATGGTAATTTCTAAACATGATTAACCAATCTAAACTACCAATTAAGGCATTTATATATATACAGGAACACAAGAATTTAAATATAAAGTGAGTGATTTTTAGTCAATTTGATAGTGCTGATTACGAATATGAAGTCTGTTTGCGGCGGTCTCTTAAAATGACTGAGTTATGGACATTTAAAGTTAAATGGGAAGTTTAAGCATAGAGATAGAATGTAGATTCAAAAAGCCCGACTATTTCTTTCCTACAGCTCAAGTTATAGATAGTTTTTACTGATCTTGACATGACCTCTCGCTTCGCTCGATTTACCAAAACTCCAATTTTACTAGAAAACAATTGGGATGTTTTGAGGAGAAAGAAGGGAAATGAAAGCTCTTTTGAAACCTTGCTCTTTCTTTTACTTTTTAGTACTTCGAAGTTTCCTCAAACCTAATCTAACCTAATATTAAAATAATCAAAAATAATTTCCTAATTGAGAAATAAAACGAAATATTTGTAAAACCGAGTCAGAATCTGTGTTTAGCAGATAGTTTTCTTTTTAGCTTCAAAGTTGGACCTTGCTCATATCATCATCTTCACTGACGGAGAAAACAATTGCTCCAAAGTATTCAGCCTTGATTCAGTTATGAAGATCACAAACGAGAAATTGGAAGGAAAATTCCATTTTACGTTCATTCAAGCTGGAAAAGATTCAACTGAAGTCGTGAATCATGTCAAGCTATATGGGAAGAAAGGTCATTGTGAGTCTTTTAACGTTGAGAATTCTTCTCGAGGAATTAAATTTGTAAGAACTAAATCAAATATTATCCAATTGATATTGATTTTATTTTTCCGTTAATTAATTTTTTGTTAATTATATTGTAAATTAACAATTAACAACATTTTTTCGAAATTATTTAGGCTTTTGAAAGAGTCCAACAAAAACTGAATGTTGCCTTTGAAATGAAATTGATCACGGACGGCATTGGCGGAATTACTGCTCAACTTGGTGCTTGCAATCTCGTCCCAGCTGGAGGTCGTGGAAGGAACCCCAATGTTCCATCTGTTTCGATTGTCGTTCCTCCCCCGCCACAAATTTATGAAAATTTCAACACTGAGAATGCCGGATCAATGTATAGAGTTTCTACATCCGTCTCGCCTCCAATTGTAAAGGGGAAACGAGGAAACATGAACCGTAGTCCTGTTCAAGGCACTCCCGTCAAAAGCAATACTGACACAAAGGGGAAAAATGAACGGGGAAACACGGAACGTGGCCGTGGTCAATATCGGCTTGGACGTGGCGCATGGTGGAGAGGCCCAAGCGAAGCCAATTGAAGATTCTACGACCTAACGACAGGTGTAAATTGTACGAGATTCTGAATAACTCAATTATTCATTTTTTACTTACCAATTTCAATGTTTTTAATCAAATTATTAATGAAATATTTATTCTCATGCAAATTAAATAATAGTTTGGTCAAGGTGGCGATGTTGGGGAAAAAACAGATATATATACCCAAAAAGGGTATATATACCCGAAAACGGGTACATGCACTCTAAAAGGGGTAAAATATACCCGATTTCGGAAATATTCATATATATT
>VJMY01000567.1:0-47724 GCA_009869795.1 Neelides sp. FZ-2019 | reverse complement strand
AATCTTCAATATCTATAACATCAGGAATGTTAACTCGACCTTTCTTTTCTTTTGGAGAATCCTTTGATGAGACATCTTTTGAAGAATCGCAATTAATTTGACCATTTTCCGATAGATTGTCTTCATCATTGTCGTGATACTTCTCCATAGAGGATGAGTTCACTTCCTCATCATTCCCGACAACCTGTGCAAGTTCTGGCTCATTCGAGCTACTCTCCAATTGATTATCCTCAGCATTCTCAAAAGTAGTTTCATCAACGACGTTCTTGCTATGATTAGCATTGGTGGAAATCGACATGTCTTTATAAGTGCAGGAAACGAACATTTCATCATCCTCTTCCAATTTCTCGTTCTCCTCACCTTTGGACTTGTCAGTAATGGAAGTTTCGCCTCCGACATTTGATTCAATGCTCTCGTCCCCAGGAGAAGCCTCCAGAGACTCGAGACCCCGGCCCTTTGGTACAACTTGAGTGAGCATTTCCAATTCACCATCATGCCCTGATTCCATGTCAGCTTCGCTGATACCGGTGAGCTCTTCTCCGATGCTCGAATCATTGTAATTGACAAACATGCTTCCGCCCTCGAAGCCGCTCCCATCATAGGATCCATGAAGCTTGGCCATTTCTCTTTCAATGCTCTCGAGATCTGGCTCGTCAGACTTGTTCAGAGTAGTGACCAAATCCGTGTCTTCATTGTTGAGGGGTAAGAGAATGTCGTTTATAACTTCGGTCATGGCTGGCTCAATCTCGTCGTCTTCTTGTGTCATGGTAGATCCAATCACGTTTTCTTCTTGGGCCAAGGTAGATCCAATGTCGCCGTCCTCTTGGGACAAAGTCAAGGCAGATTCATTATCGCAGTCATCTTTGGTCAGGGCAGGTCCATTGTCGTCGTCCTCTTGGGTCAAGGCAGATCCAATATCGCCATCCTCTTGGATCAAGGCAGATTCAATCTCGTTGTTTTCTTCTTCACCTTTCTCTTGTGTATGAATTTCGTCCGAGGCTTCAGAAGACCCTTCGTTCTCTTCATTTGAACCTTCGGGAGTTTCTGAAATCTTCAATTTCTTTTGCCTGTGTAACTTCAAAGATTTGTGAAGCCCTTTGGTAAGCACTGCTTTCCGCATGTCTGACTCCATGCTTCTTCGTCTCACACTTGGGGAAGTGGGTTTTTGAGTAGTCGTTCCATTGAAGCTGTTATTGGGATTCGCTCCAGTGGGTCTCTTCTCAGGAAGTGAAATGATAATATCGTCTTCTTTAAATGGCCCATTAGGTTGCTGTTCATCGTAAGTAGTCCAGCGGATTTTGGTGTCGATTACAGTGAATTCCTCCTGAGACTTGAGTGGGACCTTATCATTTTTTGTGAGATAGTATTCTCCTTTGCGAGTCGTTTTCTTGTCAGTAAAGTTTCTCAGATAAGCCTAATTAAAAAGATTCAATATTAAAATATTTGATAACAGCGAATTTAAAAATATAAAATTGAATTAATTATATGTTGGTAGGACTTTGTATAGCTGTACGCAAATGAGGCCATTTTTGTTTTCTACCCCAGAAGTCTAAAAGTTGTTAGACTATATCACTCAATATATACAATAACTTTCGTGGCACTTTGAAGTATATTTTATAATGTAAATTCTTCATTCAAAACTCTACAAATATATTGAGTGATCTAGTAGTAATCAGATAAAATTCATAAAATATAAATTCTGTAGCATGTAATGTACCTGAGGAACATCGTTGACCATTTTAATCTCGACGTCACAATGGTGTCTTGAAACTCGTAAATTGTGAATTCGGATGTCGCATTTGCTGTCGCGTCCAAGCGAGCAAATTACTTTGTCCAATTTGTAAATCTTGTCCCGGTCTCCATTATCGGCGAAAAATTCCAAGTACCCATAGACGGGTCGAATGCGCTGAGAAGGCTCAGTTGGAACCAACGACATTCTATATTATTTAATAGTATTACGTTAAAAAATGAAATATTTCCTAAACTATAAAAGATAAACAATAAATATTAATGGATGTAAATATACTTGAGGTTGATGAACTGAGGTGAATTTTAGTTCAAAATTCTATTCATCAAAATTTCAGGTGACCTTCAACGAGTCTGAAAATATCATTAATTTAATAATTAATTTCAAATAAATGAGAATATTATTCTTAATTCAGTAATTTATTCATGTAAATAATATGATCCTGTATAATACTCGTAACGTATCTAAACTCGAATGCCATTAACCAATATGATTTAAACGGAAATTTAAATCATCAGTACACTAATTAACAAGACACAGAAAAAGGCCATGGTTAGACAAGCGTCTGGCGTATGTAAAACAATTCCGAATCTTAAGAAACTACACTCATATTGTAAATTGACTCACGTATTGATCAAAGTACACAAGATAAGTTTCTCAAATAAACTGGCGATTGATGAGAGCTGGCAAGATAGCTCACCTCAGTGGTTGGAGGGGTCGACCTGAACACTTAATGTTAATGGGGTATTAAGTTAAAGACTTTTAAACCATAGAGATGAGTCGCTTCTCCAAGAAATGGAGGGCTTATGACGAGGGTGAGCTTTTACCGGTTAAACTTCGCTGTGGGGCTGCAAGAAAGAAAAGAGAGCCCTATTGGCCCTCCAGTCCCACCACATCAAATTATTGTGCGGAACTTTGAATTTCTACCCAGATCATTTAACTTGGCACAGTTTTGAAGAGGGCGCTTTTGAAGACACTCATACGAGATAGACATTGGAAAATTGCGCTCATGGTATTTGATAAAATAATCGTGTCTGCAACGTAGAAACTTGGTTGAAAACGTATAAAGAGCGTTTGAGGATTGGATGAAAAATCATGTTCCAACAAGTGTGTGTCCCATTATCTCTTATTTATGCTCAATGCTGCAGCATTTGAATATGGGATACGAAAGGTACGATATAGATACAAATGATGAAAAGATACATTTTGCATTAGATACGTATGATACATATCACTTGGGAAGAATGCTTGGGTGAATTGTGTCATCAAGCAACCAAGCGCATAACTTGGATGCCTGGTTCATCAATTATTGTCTCCTCATTTTATTCTAATTCACTTTTATCAATTTAAAACGGATATAAATTCAAATAATTTAAAAAATTTTCTGCAATTTAAAATGGGAAATTAGCATATGGAGTCGAGTTTGTGTGTGTATGATATCTCTATCAAGAATTAATAAATAAATCCATTTGGGCATGTTTCATTTATTTATTATAAATAGATTTTTGTTTCTTGAGGCCTTGAACCAAATGTGAACATTTAAAGATTAAAAATAAATTCTGTTCGTGATTTTTGTATAATTCATAAAAGGTATAATTATTATGTAATGAACCATGTTTAAATCTTACATTTTTAAAAGTACTAAATATATTATAATCTGTTTTAAATAATGTTTTTCTACAAACTAAAGTATAAATTTCGTGTTACAAGATTTGGTTTATTACACAACATTTAAGAATATAATTTCTATTTAATACAGACATATAATTTTAAAATCTTCTTTTGGATTGTAAAGATTATTCAAGGATAAAAAGGCAAAAGTACTCTATAAAATGCATTCGCTATAAAAATCTACCATTTCTTCTTATGCTCATCCATTGAAACGCCTCCTGGTCCCAATGAAACGACCATGAGTAAACCACCAATCACAGAAAGAGTCTAAACAAGTAATAGTTAACATTAGAATTTGTAAATGTAAAATAACAAAAGGCTAATAATAATGTTAAATTAATTATCACTCGTGATCTTATAATGCTTAAATAATGATATACCTGGAAGAAATCGTATTTAAGAAAATCTCTCAAAGGCTTATAATCTGGTATAGTCCACCAAGCATTAAAATAAAAGTTTAAGCACGTTAGCCAAGTGACAAGAATGAGAGCACTGAGCTTTGTCTTAAACCCGATCGTTACAAGGACCATCAGTAGCGATCCAACAACATTCTGAATAATCTAGAAATACAATGAAATCATATAAGTTATCAAACAAAAAAAGATACATTTGTAGCATACATTGTCTAACTTTGTATATTCTAAAAACCATCTAACACACGAATTACTTAATTTGTGTGTTAATAATTTGGCCAATTTGTTCAATACAAATATGTATAATGATTAATTTATACATAGTTATTAGTATAACAAATACCTGCATAAAGGATATTTCCATTCTGAGTAATGTGACGAACATAAACACGAGGAGGACACGACCAGTGAGTTGTAAATAAGTTTTTGGCTTGTTATCTCCTGCAAATTGAATATTAAATACATAAATTAAAGGAATTAAGGTTTGTTTGAACAGGTAGAAATTATCCAATTTATATAATGCTAATGATTATTTAATTACATACCCATCGAGGGCACGCCGGCTAATATACTCTTTGATTCAACCCTGCTTTCAGCTAGTACAAGTAAGAGAGCACCAATAAGAGCCAAGTTTCGCATCAAAAATTGAAAATCCCACAAGATGCTATAAGCAAGAGTCTAGAACAAAATGAACGTAATAAATTGAATGATTTTTTAAATATATATAAAAGGACAATAAATATAACAATGAATAATAATAATGTTTACACACTTGTAAGACGACAATTGAAAAGAGCATTGCACAGGCGATATCGACTTTGAATCTTCCCAAAACCATTACGCACCCTCCAAGTTGTCCTTAAAAACATAATTTCAATTTAATGAAAATAGGATTAAAGACCATTTTTGATGGAACTAATAACTAGTTTAGCAATTTTTTTATTAAAATAAATTAATAATCATTTTTCATTTTTAATTCTTAAATTCGTACCAACTAAATTGATAAAAACGAAGAGAGTTGCAAGGAAGTAGCCACAACCCCAAGATGAGTCCATGTAATCTCTCTGTTCTGACCATTGAACATACATGCGAATCCCATCTTCCAAAAATGTAGAAATGAGACAAAGTCTTGCAATATGTGGTAAAAAATTCTTTGATCTTCTTAAAATCTGCATAAAAATGAAAATAAACATTCAATCCTCCAAATTAATAGAAAATATTGAGAATAATCTCTCCATCTGGAATCTCCATTATAGCTCAATAAGTGGTAAGAGCAAAGGAGCGGACATTGAGAATCAAAAGTATGTTAATCAGGAAAACGTAAATTAAAACAAGAAAATATTAAGATCCAAGAACCTCAACATATGCCCATGTGAAAAGGTACTAATAAAGTTGACCAAGAACATTTAAAACCTGTCCAATGATCTTGGACTATTCACCTGATCAGCGAAGTCTTCAGCCTTGACCAAAAATTCCTCTTTAGACACCATCACGGCTGGAATTAAAAGCTGAGGTTGGAGTAGACCTTTCTCTTACAGCACACTCACACAAAATGATGAGCTTGGCAAGCCGTCTTGGGAATCCCAATGATGATGAGCCAACGGACTACTGCGATCCAAAAATGACCCGATTGGCGTGTAAAATAAAAATAACGCGACTGGGTCACATCGAGGGCTACAGAGTGACAATGAGACCCTGGTGGTGGATCCTATAGGGTAGAGTAATGAGAATAAAAAATAATCAGAAAGTTAAGTAATCGACGATTGGAGTGTGTGGAAGAGAAGATAAGTTTCTCTACTTGGCTATTCAAAACTTTCACCACCAGCAGTAGAAGTCGATCAAGGAACTTGAATTCTATTAGGCCTATTCTATCAATTAAATATACCGTGTGTGCCTATTTTGCACCTGAATGATGTGGCAAATGAAAGCTATGGAGTTTCGTAGCGGAAACTGTTGTTCCATCTCGGGTCCATACCATCATCAGCTTCTCTCGACTCAACCAAGAGGCTGCTCAAGATCTCCCAACAATCCGTGGCTCCTCGTCCTATCTGTTTCAACTCACCCCGATGCTCATCCTCGAGCATAGATAGATAGACAAACAATAGGTACAAGACCATTTATTTCACCTTCCATCCTAAGAGCCGTTTACACATCCTAAAACCCTAATTCAGAATGATTTGATAAGAATTAATGAATTAAATATGTATCATCCAACGATGCTTTGAATTAATTTACTCTCAAGTGTTCATATTATGAGGACAAAATGTAAATTAATTTATTAAAACTAGGATTAAAAACTTATTAAATTATTATGATCTCAATTAAATTATCCAGCGGATTTAAATCATATTTATAATGAAGATCTGCTCCATTCTAGCTAGATTAACTTTAAATATAACACCTTATATGTTTTGAGTTATGAAAAAAAGTACATCAGATAAAATTATTAAAATCTTGTGCATACTCACGATTTATGGTCTGGCTAGGCCACTTCATTGTGCAGTTCAAGAAATAAGATTAGAATATTGATTGACTGGCTCATTCTAGTGCTATTTTGATTAAAAATTATATGAATTTCGATTTTAATTGTAATTAATATTAATTAACCCGATGTCTATCAAGATGATATTCTTATTGCAACATCTTGAGCTAAGCATTTAGGTTATTTTGACTATATATTACATAAGTATACTATAATATATTTATAAATAAATCTGTGATGTAACAGCGAGGTTGATAAAGGCAAGGTAAAAATAAATGACAATGTGCATCGATCTTCTCCACTTCGAATGTAAATTGCATTTGCGAGTTAATCTGTTTAGCCATCTTTATCTTGACGGCGCTCCTCCTTGAGGATTGAAAAAAAAGGATGTGAAGTTGGAAGGTTGTTCTCTGACGACGGAAGTCTGTCTTCGTTATTTCTTCCTTTGGCACTGCGAACCGCTTTGAGATCGTTTGTTCACCCCGAAGGTCCAAAGAAAAAATTCTTTAATAAATACAATCCTAGTTCCTCGTCAGTCCAAACCTTAATACACCAGCCATGATCATGAAATGGTCAATCTCTTCGTAGTAAATTTCTTACACTCCGCCTCACCAAAATTGCACAGAAACGTCAGTATTTACTAAAAATTTCTACTTTATATTATTAGTGTAGTATAGAGTAATTCTATTGTGAATATAGACTCATACATACTTTATACTCTCCTGCTTTATTGGCGAACATATCGACAAGACAAATGAAGTTCTCGGGCTCCGTGGAGGTTGTTGTGATGAAGGAGCCACTCATTACCAACTTCATCACGACGATGATTCCCTTGTGGGCTCCTTTGGAATTTTAATTTTTCCCCTCCTTTTATATTCCTTTTGCAGTACTTTACTGATGTTCAGAGTTTTTTCTCCATTTTACCCTCACCTCTCCTCAAATTACAATATGAATCAGTGTAGACCCTCTCACGCCTTCTTTCACTCTCAATGAGATATATTGTGCTCATTTCATGTTGTAGATACATAGTATACGTTCATGAAATTCTTTTGAGTTGACAATTCTTTTTCTCCTATTTTGATGAATACGGATAAACTTGCCCTCTTCTTTGTTTTTTGTCGAGAAACTTTGAAACTTATGTCACATTTGATGTTCAAAATCATGTAAGCCAGCAACGTGTAATTAAATTCACGTTACGCTCAATTGAATCAATTAGAAGTTCAGTTAGATATTCTACGACTTTACAGTTCCGCATTTTTCTATTTTTTATTTCTCACTCTGTTGTTCACATTCTTCAAATTTTACTTTTCATTTTATTCAATTGCGTCATGTTTTTATACCAAGGTTATAGTAGAGTAGAGTAATATTTCATTTATGCTTCTTATATTGATTAAATCAATAGTAAGGAATTTTAAAATGGAAGATTTTTTGATAAGGATCAACAACGGTTTGGTATGTGATGCTACTAATACTATTATTGATAATTTAACACACAAGAATGGAAGTTTGTCCTACGCATCAATAAATTTGAAGTCTAAGAGTCAGGGTCGATTCGGCTTTATTTAAATTCCAAGTTCTTCAGACGTTTTTAACTTCAAGTTTTCAATTTATGCATCCGACGCACTTTAACACACACTAATTAATTCATTTAAGCCATAACCGTTAAGAGTGATGGTGTAAAAGAAACTTTCTTATAAGCAAATTAATGAATGAACAGCTCGAAAACTCATGAATACAAAACCAAGAATTATCTTTAATTGTTTTCATTACGAGAACAAAGAATGAAGGGTTTAAAGTTCGAGGCTTTGCGTATACTATCTATGAATGAATTACAGATAGCAATGGAATTGAATGAAAAATAAGTTCAAGCTTTCCATTGACTTCATCATATAAAAATAAATAATTTCAGTGCTATCTGCTAATACAATACATTTATATATATAAATTTCAATTCAAAGTTAATTGATTAAAAAAACCTTAATGTTATTATTGCATTACGATATTGTATTTAAAAACCACTGATCATAAAGTTTAGCAGTTCTAAGATAATGTAAATCCATTTGTTTTTCACCCTTCTGTAAAAGCATTATTTGTTCTATTTTCAACGCTCTACAAATTTTGATGATGGCATTTACAAAAGAATTTGTTGAGAGTTATCGGTTACAATTAAAAAAAGATGACCAAGATGGCTGCATTATTATGGCATATATACGCTCCTACCTGTGTGCGGTTCTTCTTTACAGCAATATACGCTTCTTTATCTTCCCTTCTTTTTCGGATCCCCAATTTAGGTAAAAGTATTTGAGAGGTTGCTCATTCTTTGGAAAAAACCAAGATTTTCTTTTTTCATTTGGATCGAAGGCATTTATGGGTAAGAGAGCTATAATAAATGTGGGAAGCTTTCACAGCTCTACTAACTATGTTTGTAATAAATGGAATCCATTTAAAGGGCCGATTGAGTATAGAGAGGATTCAATCACGCCCACTCCAAAGACGATGAGGGTTTCGAGAAGGACCAATTGGATCGAACAAATTATCTTCGCCATTATTATTTGGAGACTTGAGGATTTGGATGGGATTGGGCAATATATCAAGAAGCCAATTCACATCTTCTCGGAGGAGTAGAGAGGAGAAAACGCGTAGTCTCAGAGTCGAGAGTGCGGGGCGAAGACAGGAAGAAAGAGCCATGAGCTAAATCAGCGATTTACCTTTACTTCAGGTTTCGTGAAAAACCTTTTCGTTTGACCTGAGGTTGATGAGAGTCAAAGGAAGCTGTGAAAAAATGAGTCAAGTGCACGTGGAAGAAAATTGCTAGCAACAAAAGGCTCTTTGCAAGTTAATATCCAGCTACCACATGGGTAGTGTATTATGGATAGACATTCATAAAATATCATAGTTTCATGCACGTGAATATGTAATATGGCTTTTATGTATTACGTGAAAAATCCTCTTCAATATTTTTAATTCATAATAAATAATATGCACTCAGACTATGTACTTAATTTATTATAGGTTCATCTTTGTTCCACCCCACATGAACTAACATAAAATTTTGGAAACTTTCTCATAAAACTATAACTTTAAGAAGACTCGAAAGATTTAACTTTATTGAATCCGCTATCCTCTTCACAAACAAACATAATAGGATTTACAGCTTTAATGAACTCTTAGCTTACAATAAATACTAATGATTAAAAATTAAATTAATTAAATGTTTTCACTTGAGAAAAAAATGTTGACAATAAATCAAATACTTCCCTTTACTTGAGTTGTAAATGTTCTTAATTAGTGTAAATATATCTGAAATAGATTTATTCACTCAAATATTAGCGAGTTAATGTATTAAATAATGCATTTTTGTACTTTAATATTTAAATAAAAGTAGGTACTTAATTGTTCAGTTTGAAGCATTCATAAATTAAATTACTCAGCCCCTCTCTGAAGTCATTTTGAAGGGAGAGAAGTAGAAATGAATCAATGAAATTTTAATGACAAAGTTCAATCGTTTCCTTCATTCTTCTCAAAGTGGGCTCAGGAGAAAAGAAAGTGGTAGATGCCGTAAATCATTTATTATCCCGCATCCCATTCAATCTCAATTGATTTTTTCTTCCATAGTGTGAGAAGATGAGGTAGAGAATTCAATGTCCGAGCACAGATTTCATGCATTTCTGAAGGTAGATTCTTCAACCATATACCTGTACTCTAATGGTACTCGTGTACATAATTGCATTTTATGTAATGTAAGTACATGTAATAGATGTACAGTGGAAAAATTCAGGAAGATGCCATACGTATTATTCTCCACGCCATGGAAAGAATGAGAAACGTTTTAAGTCATACACGTAATACACATACACGAAGAGGAAAGATTCGTAGTATTAAGCAGAGTAACTGAATCCAAATTATTCACCCCGAAGGGTTTAATGAACGACGCTCTCTTCTTAATTTTCATTTTGGCACATGAAAAAAGAACGATCGCATCTGATCACATGGAAAGGTGGAATCCAGGAGCTGTAAGAGGTATGAAGTAAATTACCCTTAGAGGAAACGCCTCGTGTTTAGAAGCCAAATGCTAATACTCAGAGGTTGTATGAGCTGAGAAAGACACCGCTGAAGCCGCTGGTGTAACAAAGGTATCCCTCGTCTATAGCCCTTCAGATCTCGATGGAGGAGTTCATCATGGCTATCTTAAAAGACGGGGAGAAAATGTGTTCTAGAAGAGATTAACTTCTACCGAAGAAAACAAAATGGTTAATGAGGAGGAGATGAAACTCAGGATTTGATTTGGGAATCTGCCTAGAGGCATTTCCAACTTCTCCGCTCTTAAGCCATTATGTATCATCATCTTCTTCTTCTTCCTGTATCTCTTCTTACTGGAAATAATAAGAGTAATGCATAATATACAAATGTACAGGAGTTACAGGGCAGAAGAGAAGTACATGAGCATTGGTACGTTAATTAGAAGCCCATTACAGCTTTTCCTCTTTTCAAAAGATGCATAATATCTGTATGTTATAATATACATAAATTTGAAAGAGGTAAAGAGAAGAAGATAATGAAGTCGGCAAGGCCGTTTCCCGACCTTCCTTCTCTCATCTTCTTCTCAACGAACTCTTCATCATGGGAGGATCATGACGACAATGATCTTACATGCTTCTTTCTCTCCTATAGCCAGAGAATTCCATATGCATGCTATGCCCGTCAAACTTTTCAGTTCAGTGCACATAGGGTAATATATCCTTTTAGTCACTCTCGGTGAGAATGAGTATGTTTTGAAGAAGTCTATTGGGTTCCTCAATTGGATAAACCCTCTTCTTCGATTAAATTTCTCAATGTATGACAATGGGGAATGACAATGGGGAGACACGAATTGTCCATTCATCTTTCAGCTCGCTCGCATGCTATTCAATTAAATTTTCAAACACACACAAACACACGTGGACGTCAAGAGTCTCTCAAGTTTTTCCTTTCATTTCCTACATTTAAACGATGTTTTTGGCTAAATAAGTAAAGTTTTTTTCATAATAAATTTCAATTTCAATTTATAGCCTTGAAACACGAAAAACTCTCGCTAATGATGCGAGAAAGATCTATTGATGGCTTTTAATATTAATTAAATAGTTAACCGACAATGAAATAACACTCGTCTTCTTCTTTTATATAAATTTCAAGACTAGACATGACACGCATGTTGAAACTATTTAATTACTTCTATTTTCAAATATTATGAATACAAAAAAATTACAATTAAGCATAATAGTTTTCAATGGATTGATTAAAACTTACATAAAAAGTCTGATTGACTTAATTAAGCTTTTGTATACTTAACATATTTAATTATATCAGGCATATCGTTGTTATCTTATAAAATGAGAAATTTTAATAGAGCGATTATGTAAATTAATAAACATAATGAAATTTGTGTCAATGTTAATGCGTGGGATATTTTAATTATTAAGAAGTAGTTTTTAGGACAATATTCCTCGACTCAACAACAATGGGACAAAAAAGCTATTCAATAGACTTTGAAATGCGTAAAATGACATTAAGTAAAGATACGCCAACTCAAGTCGAGAATTCAATAAAACAATCCAAAAGATCAATTAGGTAGAAAATCACATCTCACTGTGTGCAAACTTTTGTATTTTTTAAGACCCTTCCTGTCCTCATGATGCCACCATGAGGAGTGTCGATAAAAATACCTATTCGTCATTATGTGATTCTACCTCTTTTTCCTCAATTCTTCCAAGGAAATCAAACATGGTTAAATGTGACAAGAAGTGATATAAGATCTTTCTTTATCTTTTCAAATCCTCTTGATGTTGTAATTAAAAGCAAATAAAATTCCCGAAAATGTGACAATGGTCAATGTAAAATAAATATAAATTCTAATGCTTGTGCAGATAACTACGTGTTTTACCAATAATCATTCAAATAGAATACATGGTCTGTTATGGAAGCTCCTGTGTCCACCATAGTTTATATACGTATTCAAATAGATATTTAACTTCTTGAAATAGGTAATCCTAGCACTTTTAGTCGAAGGTTTTCCTACAATAAATATTTATGAGCGGAAAAAATTATTTCTTGAACATCATGCCATTATCTTTCGTTGTTCTTCCATTTGACATTCAACGTCTTCTTTAATGTCCTTTCTTCATTCGCACACACATCTTCTTTAAATACTTGAGAAAAATGCCTTCGAGATTTATCTTTGTCTCTTATTCTCAAAGGTATTGAATTACTCAAGTAAATCGTAAAAGTTTATTTAATTATCTTCCTCCTGACTAACTTCACTTTCAAGCTTTATTGAGAGGCTCTTAATATTAAAAAAGATCAAATCAACATTAATCCATAGAATATGAAGGAAGATTTTAATAGGTTCATTATAAAAATGCTAATTTTCTCATTTAAGTTTTTAATACCAACTTACATCAAAATAGATAATACAAGCTTTAATAGTTAAATCAAAATAATGATGACATATCCGGTCTCCTTGTGTTGTTCGGTGTGGCTCTTGCTCAATCGAGTTTCACTTTCGCAATTCAAGTCTCATCATAGACGTAAGGTTAATCCTATTAAAAATTGTAGTGTGCTTGTATATTCGCATTAACTACAGGAGCATTTTACCACTAACTTTACGTGTTAAAGAACCGAGAGTGAGAATCAAAGAATATAACATAATAAAAAAGCCAGAGACTTTTACATGTATTTAATTACAAATTACAATCAGACCCATAAGAAATTGAGGAAGCTTCCTAATTTCTAACATTTATATCCTGACTATACATTTCGGCATATATTTATGATTCTCACACGAGTTCCTTTACGCTTTATTTTTCATTTACATCCTAGGCTAAGAGCATAAACAACATTTAAATTGTAGAGTTCTGCTATGATCTATGCTCAACATAAATATCCGATAAGATGCGCTTGAGTTTTTTTTCACATGTGTAAAGTCCATAATAAAGAACAGCGGCTGGGGCTCAACGTGGACACTCGGTAAAGTAAGGTACAGTAATGCAAAAATGCATTAAATTATTCTTATACCTGCCTCCGGTATGGAGTAAGTTGCAAGAGTTATGGAATCCCAAGTTCATCCATCATAAATACTAGGAACTCAAACCTTTAGACATTTTCCCAGGAGGCCAATCTTCCACACTTTTCACAATTTCCGAATTTAAAGGGCTTCCTCTTAGACAAATATTCCAAAAAAGTGTCATCGGTTTAAAATGCGGAGTCTGTTCCTCCTATATTATTACTTCCTCCTCCTACGTAACTTCCGAGTTCTTCCTATGGTGTGGAAGAATGGGGTTGGCCTCGAGGGCAAGGAGTTGGAAGAACCAAATTAAATCCATTGAGTTGGACGAAAAAAGATGGGGAAGATCGAGTGGGCCAATGAACTGACGGTGGATTGAATGGAGAACAACTGTTGGGTCTACTTTTGCTTCTGGTCATGTCAGTCAATCAATTGAGTGTTCAGTGGGGTCTTCATGGAATTTTTCATCGTGGGAGATACGGCGGATTCTAAAGGTTCGGACTCATTCTCCCCACCAGAAGATGAATTCAAGTGGATGATTTACCCTTTTGAGTAGAAAGAGGACACAGAATCGCCGCGAGAGTCGGCTCATTATGTCATGTTCTCAGAACGAACCCTCGAGACGACAAGACCATCAATATCAACGGGGTGAGAGACGAACATATCCTCGACATCTCATTGATCCTCATCTTTGAGAAACCGGGAACCATTGAGGATTCCCTCTATCAAACGGTTATATACGAACTTCTTCTTTTATTAGGGCTCGGATTCACTCTTTAGACGATTTTCAATGGCTCATTCGGGTCGACAGGTTCTTTTTGACTCCATGATCGATTTGAGTTGAACTGAGATTCATTTAAAACTAATTAATCATCTAAACAATCTTGGTCTTGACGATCAAGTAAATCAAAGATTTTTATATCATCTACTACTATTACTTTATAAGGTTAGGGTTGGATTAACTTAATTAGCTTTTTAACTTTTTAACCTAACTTAACCAAGTAGGATTGAGTTTCAAAAATTGAATGAGATTAAAATGAAATATTGAAATGTTCTTCAAACAAACATGAGCCTCCACGTTTTAGTGAACATCCTTGAAGTTTTCGCAAAAAAAAAGGAAATGTGTGATCTTTGGGAAATGCAATATAGTGCATTGCAAGTGAGACTTATTGAAGTGAGAAAAAATGATTCTTTGTGGTTTAACTCCTTCTATAACACTTTACACCATATTTTACGAATAATAAGAGACACATTCTCTTCTTTCACCTTGTCTCCGTTTGGTTAACCGAACTTCTTACATACAACTCTCATGCCAATAGAACAATTCCACCGTCTTCTTCATCATAGCATCATAGTCAAACGCGTGGAAAATGAGTGTTAAGTAACCCATCAACACAGAATACAATTATGAGTTCTTGAGCTTTAGCCGAGTGTATCAATCTAAATATTTGATGAGTCTTGGATTTGGCGATGAGTAAAAGGTAAGGCAAGCAAAAGGCTTAATAACATTAAGAGGGGGAAATGAGCTTCTGGAGGAAACTCAGGCTATTTGGAAAAGTGCAAATATAAAGAAAACTCCTCGGAACCTTTTAATATTTCCCAAAGAGTCAACAAAGAGAAACAAAGCTCGAACTCCGGTAATATTTTTGAATAATGAATTTACAAGGGGAAGAAGCCGAGAGGAGAAATTGTATATATGCCTTTAGAATAAATATTCCATGTGTAGACCTGAAGGTGATCCGAACAGCAAATGTGGAGTATAACAATAATATAAACATAGCGAAGCAGAGGTTCAATGTGCAAGGACCTCGACATCGTTGGGAATTGTTGTGGAAGCTGAGGGGGAGTCAGTGGAAGACACTTCATCGCCAGTTAAGTTTGTCGGCCGCTGTGGGAAACTTGCGATTTCTGAGGCCGCCCCATTCTCTTTCTTCAGCGCCAACTTGCCTTAGTCACGGACTCTACGTCAAAAACGTGGTCATATGAGAATTCTCATTCTGTAATTCTCTTGAGACATTCCTCTTTTTTCACGGCCTTCTTTATCTCACCGATGAAGAGCCAATTTCCTAATTTACTTACATTTGCACTAAGAAAAAGGAATTTTCTCTAAACTCTCCTTTTTATTAAAAATTGGGTTCTTGTTCTTATAATCTCATTTTCTTAAATTAACAAATTAAATAATATTATTATTGAATGCTTTTGCTGAGGATAGTTTATTAACCTTATCCTTATCCGTCCGACACTTATAGGATCTATTGTTAATCATTGTTTCATTGTAGACACAGGCATCATGCATTGTAATCAAATTGTATATATAAAATATCATATCTTTGCAAAAAAATTAAGTTTATCCTCAGATTTGTAAAAACTTGTTATACGAGTATTTAATCCACTCCAATTTCCTTTATTGAAATTATAATTGATTGAACGAATTGGGTCAAATTAATATTTTTCAATTAAATTTTAATATATTCTTCTATTTAACACACACTTATCTAATGATGGATATTTGTCCTTATCAAATTGAATATTAAAAGATGATTTCAATTGATAGGTGACACTATGAATATTTATTAGTATGACTTCGTAATAATTATAATTAAGTGTAAAAGATTGCGACATAATCAATTTAATGCATTTCATACAATAATAAATGCCTGGATATTATAAAGATAGGTATTTACTTTACTCATTGAAAGTACCTACCTTCCATTTTACACTTTAATCAAAGTTTTTTTTTATTTCGGAACATGTGCGTTCCCTCATTTTTATACACCTTAAAAAATTTGAGTTTTATTTAAATTTATAGTAAACTTTAGCTAAAACTAAATCAGCACTTTCCACAAAATGCCTCAACCCTCATGGAAAAAAAATCCTCAAAAGCAATTTTGAAAACATATTACAATTTCCGAGTCTTCTTGAAGATCCAACGTAGGTAAAGCCATTTATGTTTTAGATTTCTCATCTGGTGACGGTGCCGTTTGGGTAAAGCTAAAGCATATGGTTGCTCGCTCTCAACCCATCATGAATGAATTTTCGATCAAATGTAAATTTTATGGGAAAGAATGCCTGATTCAAATGCAGGTCGTCGTCTCTCATTATTCGGGAGACAGTGACACAGGCATATAATTCATCATGCATATCAATGAGCACTAATAATGGTCAACGTGAATATGAATTTTTCAACTGTTTGGTCGTATAAACCTTTATACTTTTGTTTCAGACATCCCATTAGCGTTTATCACAGTTGAATGAAATCCTGCTTGAAATCTCGTCTGCAAACATTTGTGTGGATCTGAATGATGTAATCATGACAAAGGTTTGATTAGACTCATTGGGAATTCACCGGTTCTCATTATTAGCACTAGTATTGGTCGCTCAACTGGCATTGGTGCAGAGAAACCCCGATCGAATTAATAAATTCGCACACATGAAAGACTGATGAGAGAAAGAGAGCGTACACGTGTGTAATAATAAGTCAATAAAATGGTTGGGAGTCAGAGAAAGCACTCGCTCACTCACGCATGCATACAAAATGGGCATTTTCGATAAAATGTGATTTTGATTCTTCCGCAGTACTATTATTCTGTCTTGCACTTTCGAATTATAGTAATTAAAATAAATATTACCAGTTTATCATTTGAATGATTTGTTATGTTATTGCGGTACGGTTATTAATTACAATATTACAACCATTGTTTTAATTGTTAGC
The DNA here is from genome assembly GCA_009869795.1 of Neelides sp. FZ-2019. Classification (NCBI taxonomy): domain Eukaryota; kingdom Metazoa; phylum Arthropoda; class Collembola; order Neelipleona; family Neelidae; genus Neelides; species Neelides sp. FZ-2019. Next base: position 30,660 of record VJMY01000567.1, on the reverse strand, counting down.
ATAATCGCGTTATTGGTTTTGGGTTAAAATATAATTCTAAATTGCCTTTATTATTAATAATAAGTGCCTACCTTAGAAAAAGTAAACTTTCATTTAGCCACAATTAAAAATATTTTAAATTGTATCATATGCTAAGATCATTCCTTCATCGAATACTGGCTATTAAAGATACCAACGCCTCTCATACAAAATATTAAAGGTAAAGAATTGATAAAGAATCGAATTCTGACTAAACTTATATGAAACCCATTGAAATTTGATATTTAGTTGCCGTCGAAAAAGGAGGAAACCCGAGATAAGAAAAACAATGTACCGTTTATTTTGTTACACCCCGTACACATGTAGATTTGGAGCCGATCTAATCTATAAAATATCTATATCTATAGATATAGATATCTATGGGGAGGCTTACTAATATTTAAGTAAAAAGGTAATTAAATTACATAGAATTCACATCCGGATGCATTTACTGGTCGAAAAGGTTAAATTAAATTGTGATTGACTTATTTTTATTTGAATTAAAGGTTAAAATGGAAAAAATAAAGCGTAAAAACCTAAAATATGAAATTGAAATCGACAATTTTCATTTTTATTGTGAATATAAACCATTTTTAGTACTAAATGAAAAAAACGCATAAATTGGTTAACATCAATTTGATTAAATTCCACAATGAAATAAAGTATAATATGAATTCTCCTATAAATTGGTTATCAAGAGAGTCTCGTCGATAAATTGAGAGTGGATTGAAATGAAATATTTTGTTTGGTCCAACGATAAAAGTTTCCTCTATCGACCCCTTGGGTCTCCATGGTCTGAGATAGCCAAGAAGGAACGTCTCATGGACGGTGGGTCTCTGAACACACCTTGGTTGATAGAGGAGTTTCCAAATGCACTTCCACTCGTTTACCTGCCGGCTTCATCCCTTCTCGCTAGTCTTCATCGAGAGTTGAAAGGAGAAGGACCTCGGCCGTCTCTCCAACGTCCAACGTTCCTTACCACTTTATTTACCCTTCTTTTCATTGCCAATCAATTGCTCTCTATTGGATCTATTTAGATTCCTTAATTGAGTTGGTCTTGAAACCCCTCGCTTACCCAAACCACTTAATTCCCAATTAACTCCTGTCAAAACAAATTAATTAACGTGTCCAAATATTAATTAATCCTCAATAAGTGACAATTGCTCTCAGAGACATTATTGAAGGAGTTGAATCTTGACAAGTATTTCATACCTCCCTTTTCCACTCATTGAAACTCGTAAATTGTAGAATGTAAAATCGAATTCTTGGAGGAAGATTTGTTCTCGGAACCTGTGCGGCCAGGTTCGTCATGAAAATTTGAAGTTGAAAGTTGACTGAGAATATTATTAGAGTGGGAGATCAACTTTGTTGACTCTGTGCTGCATATTCTCACTTGTTCATGGTCGCGTGGTGGACGAAGATGCCGTTGAGTTCATAGAGGTTCGACGCTAGGAAACCCGACCGAGCTATATAGAATAAGCTATGAGGCCAAGGAAATCAGAGGAACAAGATTGTGCTACGTTTGATCGCCATTGTCCTACAAGTTCCTCCAGTTCTTGTCGTGGAGTCGAACGACTTTCGAACTCTCTGCCACTGTCATCGTCGCGACGACTCCTTCACCTCGCTCCTCCGTCAACACCATTAAGATTGAGTTAAGGAAGGAGGAATTTCCCCATTCATCCCCATTGTTTCTCAATTGACCCGGCAGTCATCGCATGCATGGCGAATCGCATCGTGTTCGACGAGCAAATTGAAAATACCAGCGGAGACAAAACCTAATGCGAGCTGAAGGCAAACAGGAATATTCACGTCGATCAATTCACTTTATCTCAACTACTACCTATTATTAAACTCTGAAAAGTGAGAGATTCCCCTATCTAATACACCACACACACTCCCATTTCACGTCTTTCCTGAATTCCCTTCTTGAACTCTTGAAAGATTCGCCCAAGAACTTGGGGACTTTTTTATTCACCCATACATCCCATTAGCGTTTCTTCTCTCTGCCCTTTGAGAAAGGAGAAGAAAGCAACTCGTCAACTCCACACGTACATTCTCTTTTAGCAGGTCAGTGTACATTTTTTTATTATCTAATTAGTCACTCAGGAGGTATCAACTTATAAATCCCATGCATACCAACATCCTCCATTGACTTTCCACAATATGCATATACAGCTAGGACATTGAAAGCTAAACCCAACTCGGTGGCGATTCTCTAATTTTTATTTGTTCAGACCTTACATCCATTTATTATTATTAAAAGGGATAAGAGGATTATTATAATTAACATTCTTCCCCTATTCATTTACTTCTCCTTGTTCAATGTTGACAAAAAGAGTAATGCACACACCAATGGAGGCTTATAAAGAAAAAAAGTAATAGGGATGAGAGACGACGACGCTTTCGAATACTAAACAATGGTTGATCGTAATTTGGCCTCTCTTTGTTCGCATCTCCACCCGTTTGAAACTCGCACACTCTCGCTCAAACACATACATCCTTACACACATATAGACACTACTCTGATGATGGTCTCGTTCGAAGTAAATCATTATTGTTTTCCCTTCATCTGGTTGAGACTCGGGGCGTCGAGGAGAAAAATCCATATCTCACCTACGACGTCCACAACAAACTAAATCTTCTAGAAATTAATGTGTTTCTAAATCCACCTTCCACATTCATCTTCTTAATCTTGCCCTAAAATGCCCCTGTTTTTTCAAAAATGAATAAGAGTGTAGTCTGGGTATAAATTCACCTGTATATAAATTTTTAACTCTTTAATTAATGGTTTTTGAATGGTTTTTATGATTAAATATTACTCACCTAGATTTTAGCTCACCTCGTTTGAATCATGTTGTGGATTATTATAAAAAATCATTTTTATGAAATTCTTTAATAATGAAAATGATAAATATTCATTATAAGCTTTTGCTTGAGAATATTTCTTTACACACGCGAAGGGAAGAGGGTGATTAAATAGGAAATGTATAGTGAGTTAATAAATAATTGCAGAGTACTGTTGCAAATAAATATATCTCACTACCTGGATGAGATATAGCGTAACTTATTAACTAGGCATAGGATAGGAATTTTAAATGTGAGAGTTCTGATGATTCTGAACTTTTAATACATGTGTAGTATATTGTAAAGGTTTGGTGCGTTGCTATTTTTGCTTGTATGGACGAGACTTCCAGGTGCAAATGAGATTCAATTTACTTTCAATTTTAATAGACATGGGAATCTAAATGGATTTACATGATATCTAGTGGAAATAATAATAATGGCTAATAAATGATGAGACGCCTTCGAAATGCGAAATAGTTCTTAATGGTTCGCTCATCTCATCTCATTCAAAAGGATATGCGAGTTGTTGTTTGTTAGTCATTTGATTTCACTTTTTTACATTTAAAGATTTCTCATTATTGCGAGCTAGCTGTATAGGAGGAATTATTGGTTGCATGCAGAAAAGACCAGATGGTAATTTAATATTTATGAAATCAATAGTGGAAAAGAGGCGTACGTACTTAAGCAAGTATAAGTTCTCGTATCAACAAAAGAGTTGACGTAAGGCATCACTGTGACGAGAAAATTGAACTTTATAAGCTCATCGACAAATAAGCTTATAAAGACAGTGTTGAAATAAAAAAAAGTTCTAGAAATGATGGAGCGGATCATAAAGATATTCATTAAAATATGTAGACTCTTTTCAGTGCTTGAACCCAGAGTTAACAGTAAATTACATTTTACGCTTTAGTAACTTTTATTATACATACATATAATTTATTTAACGATTGATTAAATTGGTCGAAGTTATTGTTGGTGATTTTTTACTTGTAAGTAGTATATTCTTGTTACTAGCAATAATCCTAAATGTGCGGTTGAAACTTAATGATTATTGAACTGAAACTCAATTTCGTAAGAGATTTTTAAAGCTTAAAAAGATCTATCCTGATTTGTTTGTTTTTAACCAAAAATTCTAATGATTCATTCAGAAATACGTTTAAAATTCATTACGTTGTTCTTGTATTATGAAATTCTTCGAGTGAAAGTAAAACACATTTACATTTATGAACTCGATACTACTGATGCATATCTCACATTAATACATGTATCTATAATGTATAATATACCAATGCCTATCTTATATGTATGCTAAGAGAAGACATCTTTCATGAGTTGTGCTGTGCTCTTTTATAAATGTGATTTGGAGAGACTAATAATATAATTCGGTAAATATAAGTTTCTGTCATTCTGTATGTTTTAAGGATAAAACTTTTTGTGTATTGTTTGTAGCTTAAATTATGAAAACTGGGGTTGTGAGAGGAAAAGTTTGACGCTCACGTAAAAAGTGCATATAACATGCTTCTTGTTCCAAAGTAAATTACTGGCGAGCCTGTAGGATCTCACAATTCATTTTGGGCTGAATGAAACCAACGATGACATTACACATTTAATAGCCATCTGTTTTTAGCGAAGATGGGGACGAACATGTCGAATCTCGCGACACGGAGATTCATTCTTCTCTCAACTTTAAGCCTCATATTGCACTCATATATAGATCACATCGGTATGATTCCCTACTCCACTTACTATGCTTGTAGAAACAATCATAGCTTGTGTACGCCATGGATGTATCCTGTGGGTAGTAAGGACTAGGCGGATAAGAGTGGTGTAGTCAAAAAGTTGAGTGCAATTGCTTGGCTTTCCGTAATTCGGAGAACGGATGGAGTCCAAAGTTAGGTAATTCCTACACCGAACCCCACCAACAACACTTTTCTCCCAAAAAAGTTTTATTGGAACATTAGGAAAGCGTGGTTGAGGCATTAGACATTAGGAGAATTGGAATAAGAAGAATTCAAGTCTCGAAGAAAAGATTTAGTCGGTGGATCTCGACAGAAGGTCCCGTCTACTCATATACCCTTTAACACTACTCTTGAATGTTTTAAGGGAAAGAAAACTTTTCCATTTACAACCAAGACCTCATTTCGATCTTGAGTCCCATCATACATAATAGGCAAAGTACTTATTAAAAATACTTCGTCATAATGATGAAAAGCCTCGTCCGTTGAAGGTTTAAAGATGAACACACACATTGACTTTGAGTCTCAATTTCACTCTCATTTTTAATCTTTTCATTGGTTAGTTTTGAAAAATTCACAAGAACCGACGAGAGTTCTTCACTAATAATAATTAAATGGACAGGCAAATTGAAAGTAATACTAAATACCCTAAGTAAAGTGGGTCGTTCCTTTACTTTGATTTGCATTATCTCTGGGTGTGAGGGTATGAATGTTTCTGGCGATGAGTGAGTCTTCTGTAGACCAAACACACGTCGCCATGAATTAAAAAAGTCGCAATATCAAAGAGAGAACTTGAGAAAGAACAACTCGAGAGAATGCAAAAAAGGAGAACAATCGAGAGCTCAATAGAAAACCCAACAACACCCACAGAGCTCAAATCTATTCAACAGCCTCACTAACACGGCATGACCCATCAGAACCCATTTTGCTCTATATTGCAATTTACCAATTAAGATCAGTCTCGTTTATCATCAATTGAAAGCACAGGCATAAATTATTCGGTTTTAATAATATTGTAACTTATTTGCTAATCATTTCATGCATTTTATAAACTTATCCTTTGGGTTAATCGAGTCAATGAAACGCCAACTGAGTTTTCATTTAACTAACAATTTAAAAATTATACCTCTGCAAAACATGACAAAATCAATTATCCAATGAATAAATTTAAGTTCAACTTTTCACTTCACTCAAGTTTGTTAGTAGGTTTGTGTAATTGGAATTTGGAATTGTGCCCACTCTAATTCTAATACATTATCATTTTCATTCTTATTCTTAAGTATTAAGTTTGTTTTCATAATATCAAGTAATAATGAGTGAAGTGGCTTACATAGATTTCCGCCTGACCTTTTTTATTTTCATGAAAATGTGGGAAAAATTACTTTGGAATCGCTAAAGTGTTAACTATTAAATAATATTTGATAAAATTATACTTTTCTTCATAAAAATCATATTCGTGAATTTGTTATAAACATTTTGCTAATATGCAAGATTCCAAGGTACCATGAAAATAAAAAAGGTCAGGCGGAGATCTTTGTAAGCCATAGCACTCTCAAGACCGCTTGTATCTTGGGCAATAATCAAGGGGTAAAAGCACACTTGAGAAATTTTGGATGCCATTTTTCATTGACATCTTTTTGATATTTACAGATTGTGTGTAAATACAAAATAAATATGGAAGTATTTTATGTAAGGAGAGGCATGTGACTTTCTCGCGATTTTACGTAAATAATACGCGTATTAAACGATAACGTTATTAAATAAAGTGATAATTCTCACAAAAAGAACAACCTACACACTTTGACACAATTCTTCATAAAATTTCTCTTAACCTTAGTCTTAAAAGATAAATAAAGGTTTTTAATTCAAAATAAAAATAATTGACTCATAAATAATTCAATTTCCATTTGAAAGATTCTAAATATTACTTGAGAATTTAGAGCAACGACGTGAGAGTGAATGCAAATAGAGAACAAGGAAAGCTAATTCGAGTGATATGTAGATGATGAGTAACGAGAACACTTTCTATTAAATGATTCTTTGACTTGTTCTTATATTGTCCTAGCTGTCCTAAGGTAAAGAGATGCCAAGTCGAATGGGAATAAATCCCCTACACAAGCATAAGTAAACAAGATGATAGAAAGATCCTCACATTCACCTTCGCATTCTCATAATAAATCCAGAAGAGCACACCTCCGAAAAAAGTTGACTAGCACTAAAGAAAGTCACATTAATGAAAAATGTAAGCCTCGTTTGTTCGATTCATGAAAGCATGTGAAGGCGGACTTCATCTCCTTATTAATTTACATAGAGAGCAAGGAGAAGGAAGAGTAAAGTAGTAACGGCTTCTCGGACCGGCATTTGGTCACTTGGTATAATTTAGCTCGTAAATGCATATTATAGTAGATGTTCTACGTGTAGTAAACTTGACTTTGGTCAGAGCAAGTGAGTATGGGTGAATGATGTTCAACTCCCTCAACGGCACATAAAAGATGAGTTGGAGCCATAGGGATTCTTCTGCCCCAAGGATCTTCATTCGGAAAAAATGTTCTGCCGTCTTCGTGACCCTCGCTATCTGCTCTGTCTCACATATTCGTCTGGTCAAAGGACTACGCTCACCAACACAATTGGATATTCCTCCCCGTGTATTATTGTTGTATGTACTACTATCTCTGTATTACCAAAAGCTCATTTTCAAACTCACAGATTCACATACACACTCATGGATAAAATACAGACTCGTAACACAACACACACTTCAGATAGATATTACATTGCTATATACTACTTACATTCGTAATATAATTTGTGTTTTTTCATTAGAACATTTCAACTTGGCTTGGCTATTATCAACACGGAATGAGATCGTGGAGCGAAAAGTCAAATATCTTTTGAGGCCCTTTGTCTTTTCTCGTCTCTTTTCCCATAAAATTCTCACATTCGTGAGTGATTGAGGAGGCACCGTTTGCCCTTCTCCTTTGAATATATATGCTAGGACTCCTTCAATTTACATATCCATCAATTTACCAGGAGGAAAAGGAGTTGAAACGAAGAAGGAATTACATATTTGAAAGAACGGCAAACCTGCTGCCTTTTGACTCCCGTTGACTCTCGACCGTCTGTATACCCAGCTTTTTGTAAAATATAAGTTAGAAGGAAGATTGGATAGCCAAGAAGAAAATCCCTTGCTAAACGACATCTCTTACTCGCGGATTAATATCCTTTTTCAACAAATCCACCTTCTGTGAATGAAAAATTCAAATTGAATTAAGGAGCATTAAATGCAAATCTCTTTTAAAGCTCTCCTAACTCCTTCATCACAACGAGGATATACCCAATGACGCCAATGAGTTAGTCATAGAAAAACCAATGTTAGAAAATAGTATAAAATTTTCAATCTCCGTGTAATTTCTCGTATCGTCTTGAGCTTATTTCATGATCATGATATTGAAATTTGAATGCGGATGCGATGAATGAATTTTCGTAGAAGTAATACCAGGTACAAAAGGTACACTAGCCAATGCACTGAACCTGGAAAGAGACAAGAGATGGATTTCCTAGTACGAAGCCTAAATATGCATTTATAATCCTTTCCTTTATGCTACACTTTTTTTCCACAATGCAATTTTCATATAAAAAACGTCCCATTAGGAGCTTTGATCGCCTTCAGATCCGCTACATTCTGTCCTTATAAAGCGAGTGCATTTCCTTCAAATCCGTCTTATAAGATATAATAATATTATTTGATATGATGAGCTGAGAAGAGTCGAGGAGACTCAACAAGGATGCGAATGAGCTGGTCTTACGAGTAGCACTGGTCGAGTTCTTGGCTCACCTCCACATATTCACCATCAACAAACCCGATGCCTTGGCATATTCATCCCCTGCACGAATTCTTCCATGTGAGCATTTGTTTGGACGAAGGTAGAGATCGTCCTAATGAGTGTACGAGCTGGGGATGATGGAGAATCAAGAAGGGTGATGGTGCTTGTTCCATGGTGGTGGTGGACGGAGGAGAACACACATTCCAAACAGGTTCACATTGCCATTCAGAGCCCTGTATAGAGCTCTTCCTCCGTTTGAAAAAAATACTCATTTTTTCTCTTCCCCGTGCGGTGTGTGATGCTGATGCCCTTTTGGTCCACCGTTGCCACCTCGATGTTATTGGCCACGCTCACTTTTACATAATATCACAGGGAGGATGAAGAGGTTCTGTTTGTGTTTCTCATACGAGCCTTTAATATATTCCTTGACCAAAATGGCTTATTGTCAATTCTAATAACAATTTGAATCCCAGCTTGGTTATTGAAAAAAGACATTTGAATTTCTCATCACTGGGACTACGATGACGCTTGGATTATACAGATTTACTTTAGCTACCTTCTGATAAAATTGATCTTTGTAGTAAGTATTTGTAATTTAATAATGAAATGGTCATGATTCCCGTCTCAGGTCACGAAAACAATTTTTCTTGTTCCTCCTGTACAAGAAAATATTGTTTTTGTCCTGCCTAAAAACTCAATAAGAATTTTCTACGTCTATTTTCTGAATCACTCCTACATTTATTATTAAAAGAAACATGAGTGTAAAATAATACATAATAATGCAATATCAACCTTAGATTTGTCTAATTTATTGTCTATTCGCGAGAAAGGAGACAATGACATTCTTGAGGTAAACTTTTCATGTACTCAGATTACCTCTGCAGAATCTCGTGCGATGTCTTTGAAAATAAATGACTTTTGTGTTTAACGTACAAAGTAAATTGTATAATAAGGAGTGTAGGAATAAGAAGAGGATCTTCTTAACTAAATGTAAGCACAGTATTGTATTCAACGTGAGAGGAGGAGACGACGAGAGGCACATTATTTGAATACATAATTTCTTTAAGGTTATCTCAAGGCAGTCTGATGAGAGAGATTCTCATATGTGAGTTTTCCACATTGCCTCTATGCACACGCTTTGAGAATGTGGAGAAATGTGGAATTTAGCACAGTAGTCGTTTGGTAGAGAAATACATAGTTCTCCGAACCATGAATCATAAACAGGCCTATGATGATGATGATGGGAGAGGTGTGTATTGTAGAGTAAATTATGCACTGTGTAGATCATTAAATGCTCAGGTCAAGGTAGTGAATCTGGAGAAGAGGTTAGGAGAAACACGCTCATGCAGAAACAACACACGTCGTTTTAAAAACCATCTCCCCGCAAGTTTACCAGAATATTAGTTAGTCAAACAAGGAAACGCTCTTCTGCATGGCGAGGGAACTTCATCAATAACAAAGCCAAAATCTTCACCTCTCAATTCTTCTTATGTATGCAAAAAAAACAATGTAGTTTTGTATGTGCTAATAATTAATGAAGTGAAAACCGCAATGTTATGAATTCTTATTTGCTACTTTGTTTTTTTACTTCGCCGTTATGGATCAATAGTTCTTGAATTCAAAGACCGAAACCAAGATTGGGTAATTTAAATGAAAATATTTAATGCTATATATGTGAAGGTTACCTTTTCAATTTATGGCAACACAATTAAAACCCATTTTGTCCATTTGCAATAATAAGATTATAGCCAAACTCCAAGCAATTTAACTATTGGAACGAACTACAAAGCCAAGTTCATCGATAAAATGTATGAAAACCATTAAGCAATAGAGGTACTTCGGCACACAAAGCTGAAGTCCTTTTACATAAACAACTAAAAATGTAAAGTAGCTCATATGCACTCACTTATTCAATCTCAATTATGTGTTCTCATACCAAATGCACATAACTTTAAGTAAATATAAAGGAATGAAGTGCAATGACTATCAGTTGAAATCTTGAGTTACACTCCGTTTGGCCTTAAATAGAAAGGACAAGGGATTCATAAATATATCCAAAAAAAATCCTTTGAGTGAGTCTATGGCATCTTGGGCCATTTGGTGAATTGGCGAAGGGGACGAAAATAAAAGGAATTTCCTCCGCGAAAGTCTTGAGGCAGAATAACTGATTGGAATGTAAATTGATTGGCCCAACTCATTCATGTGTGTCTCTCCTCTTGACCTTAAATGAACTACATCTCCTCCATCACTTGGCTGTAGTGACTTCAAGACTCTCACAGAAGGACTTTTGTATCATTTTGTTTGCAAATATAAAAGGACCATTATTCTGAATTTGAAAACTTCAAAGATAATTATGAAAAACGTTTGTTCGGCTTATCCAACCATCAGAATTTGAATCGCGTCTTATGGGTCATTGTTTTGAAGACGCCTTAGGATATTCATAATCATAATCAGACGCACGGAAAAATAGAGTTGATAAATCTAAAGGATTGCTTGACCAAATTGATTCGAGATTAATAATTAATGCTTTTTATAAAGATGAATGATGTAATAGAAAATTTATCACAAATATTCATAGGAAATTCCCTTGTGAGATTACTTTCATTTAATATTACATTCTTATTCGCTTCCTATTTAGTATTTCATGCTTTATGTCTACCTTCAGAACCTTTAAGAGTTGTCTGACGATGAGTAAATATGAGTCAGAGAATTTCTCTCAAGATATTTCCAAGAATTCTTTCTATACTTGGGAATATCGATAAAGTGGTGGATCATGTACGAAGGGAATATTACGTATGTTGACTATTTTTTACGATATAATATAAGCTTTGAGTGGAAGATTAGGCAAGATAATATGACTTTTAGAAGGAGAGGACAAGTGAGGGAAGTCGAAGAGCTTGAAGAGATGATGAAGTTGAGGAAGGTTACGGTTAAACTACCTCAAGATAAATACATACTTTCATATGGAATGGGCGTAGGAAGCTCAAAGGCTCGTCTTCCTTTACCCTCTTCCTTTGTGCCTTAAACTTTAAAACTTGTGTGTTGTGTCTGTACATCCCAGGGTATACCTGAACTTTATCTTTATAGCCCTTAGACAGAGTCTTGGACAGACTACGAGGAGTGCGAAGGAAGTGTTCGTATTTATTATATATAAAGCATAAACCAGGGGTGATCAATTGAGAATGGATGGCGTGACGTTGAAGATTTCTTTCACTCTCCCCTATCTCCACTTATGATCAGAATCGACGGAGTTTGGGTATTCGCCTCCAGGGACTTTTTATAACTGATCGTGAGAGGTAGAGAAGGGAAAAGAGGGAGAAATGGAAGGGTCTTTTGTCCTTATTTTTACCTGGAAAAGATCAACTACTGAAAGCGAGGAAGGTCAATAACAAATCTGGCTAGTATATACCCTTTACATTACTAATATTATGAATGTCTTTTATCTCTACATGGACACTCGGTTTTCAAGAAAGCTTAAAACCTCATATGATGTCTTGAAACTTTCGCTATATTTATGTAGGTGTTGTATAGTATACCTTCCAAAATTTAAAATAAAACTTGTGAAATTATGCTGTATTCTGTGGAACCTTTTTCAGTTTCTGATTGGAGTTTTGAGATTTTGTATAGGCATCCTTATATTTAGAAGATTTTCCAAATTCTTTTGAACTTTAATACAAATAAACAAATGAAATTCGTTTTCCGAAGGAGAAAAAGTGACCCTGACCTCAACAAGGAATTTTTCAAAGTTAAACCTCACTTTTGTGCCATTACTCAAAAGACCTGAGCCATTTTATGGCATTAAATGATGCATGACTGGGAGCTCTATCATTTGAGACATGGCATGACTCAATGACGACGCCATGCAGGTACACGAGACTTTCAAACGGCGTTTAAACAATAATAATGAATATCCTATTCCTATATACTAACAATGCCATGTGTATTTAAATGGACGTTGAAAATTCCTTCCTCTTTGTAAAAGTAGTGGCTAATCGTTAGAGCAGGTAGCAATAGTAGTTCGTTTTGATCTTGTCTTGAGGAGAGGAAATTTTAAAAAATGAATGAGATTTCCCCTTTATTTCCTTTCCATTCCACTTTGAGCGAGAAACTTCTTCAGATGTGGATTTTTGCCTTTGAGGAATCTCCCTTGACGGCACAGACCACAAGCACACACGATACCAATAATTGTAAAGTGAGGAGAAACGAATGGCGGATTTCAAGCTATTAAACAAGTTGAGGGCCAAGGGCCAAATCAGGTAACGTGAACATCCATCTGATTAGAAATTAGAGAGAAAACCGCCTTTCTGAATCTATCGAACCCAAGTATACTAACCATTGAGCATCGACCAGAGAGATTCCTTCAAGATTGAGAGCGAATAAGCTTCTTATGCATGTGCACTTAGAGTATTTGACTTTTCCGCAGCATTTCCATGTTCTCATAATAATAATCTTTGAGCACGAAAAATAAAAGGAGGAAAAAACTTTTGGCAATGAGATTCCCTTAAATGTGAGTATAAGTAGATACGCGGCACTGAATGGAAAAAAATCATAAGAAAAGTTTTGTGAGCAGGAGCAAGAGTAGATTACGCGAGAGAAAATTTTATAAAAAGAAAAATGGAAAGGAAATTAAGAGATGAGTGATATGAAAGGGAATGAATTAAAAGTTTTTCAATTTACCTTTCAATTCTAATTACATATAACTCTCATTATTACATTCACTCTCCTCTCATCTTACCATAATGATGAGAGGAAGAAAAAGAAACGTGTTTTCCTATTAGCAGAACATTGAAAATAATAAGACGAACTCGTCTTCAGTTTCAATGCTTTGTCGGCCTTAATCGTTAGTTGAAATTCGATCTTTACATTTCCGGCATCCAGGCGGAGTAAGAAAATGTATTTGTTCAATGCGGAAATATTATTACTTCAATAGAATCCTTAAGGGTGGAATAATAAGGGGAAATTAAGACCATGGTGTAAAAGTCTTGTCGAATAAAATTCTTATTATTTCTAATGACGTTCTCGATTCATCTTTCCGTTAGTATCATTAAGTTGCAAACAAGCAAAAGGCTTCTTCTTTATCGCCCCCATCTTGTTACACATGAGAATATGAGGGAGATAATCGTCAAGGAATATTAAGTATTATATATAAGACAGTCTTGAAAACTATTAAAAATCATAAAGATTTTATTTTATATACTACCTGTAATATAAATAATGGTCTAGCCCAAGCAGTTAATTAACTTTTTGTTAATTACATTTACAAGGAAGGATGCTATAAAGCAAAGTGCATATTTTATGTGCAAATGTTAAAAGCATTTTTAGAACGAATACTACCTACATTTTCCACAGTAGAAACATCTTGAAGATTTTAATTCATTCATACCTATAATTACTCGTGTATTCTATATTGTAAATTGTCAAAAATTGTGCTTTTATTATGTATTTTTATAAGCTCATTCTCGGCATGTTATAAATGCTAATGATCTGGGATACATAGTATGGATTTTGTAAAGTGAATTCTAAGAAACATGGAGTAAAAAGTCCTCATTTACCTCATCTCCATTGAATTAAAGTAGGATAAAGACGTGATTTTTGGAAATGGAATTTCGTCTCCTTTCTCCTCTCCGTCCGTCTCACCCAGCATCCTCCACCCACTAGAACACGAAACGAGGAATGTGGAGATGAATCGGAGTCAAAGAGGGTTGGATGGCTAGATGAGATTGCATAGTTCAGAAGTGCAAAATAGACAAAAGACAAGTCCTACAACGACGACGCTTTAGTAATGACGATAAGCTAGGATTCTTGTATAATGTTCTAAACTCTTTTTTCTCCTTTGCTCTCTTTTGAGAGAATTGGACCGTGGATATGGAGAGAACTCACTAACTCGCTCCACAAGACCATTGTATGGACAAAATGAAGGAAATTCCTTTTAAAAAACTTTGTCGGTTAGGTGAGTTTGGTAAAAATAGTTGATAGTTTATAATTCGCTTTTTATGGCCTTGTCCAACATTTTTCATAAACTCTACGTCTACAAGAACCCCATCCATACAAGATTAATGAAATCGAAATAGTTGCAAATATTTCTTTTTAATCACTGATTTTAATTAAGGATCATTTTCGCATATATAAATAGATCCAAATTAATTATACTTAAATATTCATTAAATTTTTGTTAAAAATTAATAATAAAGTTCTTTCGTTCATGATGAATCATTATAATTTGGGGAAAATCAAAAGGTGTTCATTTTGTTCAAACTTGAAAGTCCTCATTGAAGTGAAAGATATTTGCAATCATTCTTCACTTTGAAGTTTACGAGGGCCAAGAAGGGAAAAAGTGGATGAGCCAAGTGTCTGTAAACTCACTCACATCCCCCAAGCTCATCTTTCAAACTCAATTTAAACACGAGAAGTTTAAAGGATTCTTTTGCATTCTCCAAAGGTCTTCTCCTCTCCGACTCATAAGTTCACATTTAGAGCGTGGGTTCTTCAATTCACTCTCATATCCAAATGGTTAATAGCGAAGGTTGGGAGGCGATTAGGAGTCCGGGAGAGACGGGCCCATCATTTCCTACCACAGACACCTCAACGGTTTCCAAAAGATCCAAATGTAAGACTTTCCAAGATAAGGGAAAATATTTAAGAGCCTTAAGAGCCTCTTTTTCATTTTTCCTCTTTAAAAAACATTATATAAGATCTCCGATTCGACTTCTGGGCTCATTTTCCCTCTTTTAAATTTAAGACGCTTGCTTCCTCTTTCTCAGACCCTTTTCGAGTTGTTAAAGGCTCAAAAAAATTCACGACAACGGCGCCAACAAGACCTGAACATGGAGCCTAAATGCAATAAAATCATAATGAAAAGATTGTAAACTCCTCATATTTGTATAAAAAGTCAAGCGGAGTTTAGAAGAAGAATCTTCCAAGTGTCTCATCACTTCTTTTTCGTAAACCTGCCATCGCGGTTTTCAAGGTTTCCCTTTCTTTCGCCATTGCCTATTGTTGAGGAACCTCTTTTTCATTGCTATTGCTATTCATTGCATTGTTGGTGGTGAATTTAGAAGAACCCAGGAGCGTTACCCACAATTGGCGACCGACGCTCCAGCCTTTTCTCATTTTCACGAACTACGTAAATACATGTAAGAAAGTATTATGCATCATGCACTAACTCCAATCCTTTAGAGAGACTTAAAGTTCGAGTCTTGGTGAATATGATATGGATGGAGATGATTATTGGGAGATGATGTGAAATTGTGGGTTTGACAAGAGTAGACCTTAGATGATTATATAATTTTATTGCGTGGCCAGAGATTTTTTTTCATTTCTCGCCATCTTCATACATCCATTATCCTGAGAGCTCAAGCTTGGCAAATCTACGCGAGAGATATATGAGGATGTCCAAATGAATTCATTTCAATTTCAAACCCACAAAAGACATCTTCATTTATTCATCAGTTATTGTCTGTCCTTTATTTCCTCGCATTTTATCTTTTAAGTATGTGGAAGGACTCTTTTACAACTTATTTATTCGCGTGATGGGTAAATTCGAATTAAATTAAATTTTTTACTCTTTTTAATGAATATAATTTAATAGGATTTTTTGTGCCTCCCAATTGTCCCATTAACAATTGAACTTAATAAGAACCTCAACGTTTATTATTCATGATTAAATTTAACTATTTTCAAAACAACATTTATTCAATTTCAAGACGAGCAATCATAATCAAGTAATTGAAAATGAGCATAACAATGGTTCAATTCGATGTAATGGGGAAATTCCCAAGTGGATGTATAGTATTATTGGTTAGTTCGATCAATATAAAATAATGGATAATACAAGGTCGTAATGAATTTTCATCATAGCTATCATTTATTATTTATAAAACATTATTAGCTCTAAGTGCATAAGAGTATTGTAATAATATAAATAAGGGCTTGTTTATCTAGCCTGAAAGTACCTGTCTCAACATAGCTGTTTAAGAAAGAGTTGAAGAGAAAATTTAAGGTTGAGTTTGGTAATGATGACACTCATAAGTTAAAGATAATAACCATTTGCTTTATCAAAAAAGTACACACGTGTGAAGCTATGCTGATGCTGAATGAGTCATAAATCGTACTGGGAGCACACCTAACTAATAATATAAGAAAGTAATCGTCGAACTGATTGATGCATAAAGTTTATTCATGATTATAAGATGATTAAGTATTAAAGATGGTGACGTAACGATCGGATTCAATACCCCATTCCAAGAACTTCACTTTGATCTATCGAAAGTGATCGTCTAAACGCACTGTGAGTTGTAATAATAAAAAGGGCCGTATTATATAGAGCATAATTAACATTCTGATCCTTTCAAACACGCCCAATTGTTATTATGTCCTTTCTTGTTCTTTCAACTGAATGGCATGTAATGTTTATTATATTTATTAAACCACCTATTACACACCTTCATGTGTAATATAATAATGACCAAGGATAAATAAATACGTGCGCAGCTGTCAAATGAAAATGAACCTTTTTTTATTTTTTACTAGTCTCAATAAGATGAGAGACCTAAATTAGCCTTTCCTCTAAATATATTCACTTAAGATATAAAAAATAGATTTATAGATTTAAGATAATTTAAATGTAATTTGTAATTCATCATATAGAATGAAAATCTTTACTTTTTAACACAAAATGATGCAATAGGATACAATGAATATTAAGTTTTTATAGGACTCAAAATTAATATACCCATACTGTACTTAATACCTCCTCTTTCGATTCTTTTGATAGAAGAAAATGTAAATATCTAATAAATATGAATGAACCTACTAGACTACTACTAGATTGCTCTTACTACAACTTCTAAACTACATGTATTTATAGTACTAATGTTAAGTATATGAATTAATGACATTCCTATTACGTCTAGGAGATTACTACATCAGATTCAGATTTCAGTCAGACCAGACAGAACAGTCTCTCAAACTCTCGCTCCTCTCTCACACAGAATCAATTAGATTGAACTGCTAATTAGCATTTCTTGTTACATTTTCTCTTTTCTCTATCCATGAAGACCTACAAATAAAAGAGAATTTCTAACTCATGTTCAGTAATAAATAAAATACGATGAACTTTTATAGATCTTTTTGATTATTATAGAATATTTACAAGATCAATTAATAAGGAGAATTTTCATTTCTACTTTCTCTCTCTCTCTATCAAAGACATTTAATTTCATGTTTTATCTAGCAATTTATTATTTCAACTTAAATTCTGAATAAATGCAAATCTTTGAAAGGATATTTATTAATTGAACGAGTTTGCACGTAAAATGTAAGTTGCTCATTATAAAAGTTTTTCAAATAAATGCAAAGTACACAAATGTATGAAGTTGGAATTATTAAATTATGAAATATTCATCATTACTTAAGTCCTTGTATTTTCAACTTGAAAGGATTATTAAGAAGTGGCGTGTTTAGTTGTTGATCAAGTAATGGAGATATTTTCCTTATTAAATTGGAGAGCACTCAATAAAATTAAGCAAGATTTTATCATTATAGGCATAATCCATAGAAAATTAGTATATTCAATTATTTAACTTTAAATACAAAAGTTAGTGCTTCATACCAATCTTTTGTAGTTTTATCTAATAGCTTAACTTAATTATTTTTTGTATCTAATTTAGCCATAATGCGTAACAGTTTGGTGTATGCAGAAGACTGAACAATCATTTTTTAGCTCTCTTTCTCAATAATGCTGAAGGTGAAAAGGGGAATCTAAGGGGAAACATTCCCAATTTTATAAAGGGTTAAAGTTAAAGCTAATCTTTCTTCGGAAACTTTCTCAACTTTCTTTCAAAAATTATATCTTGGGTTAATTGGCTTATCCTATAGAATTAACCTTGTTCTCACTTTATATGATTACATTTTCTTTTAAGAGTTCTAAGGATTTTCTCTCACGATCATTTCTTATTAGGGAACTTAAGCTGAGCGGATTTCCAAATTTGAAGGGCAAATGGTATTTATAATCTTGAATGAAGTTAAAAGGATTTCATTCACAATGTAAGTATTCTTCCCTAAAATATGAGGCTCATTCCCTAAATAGGCGGACTGGTTAAACCCGCCTTAACCTTTAAACCCGCCAATGAAACTGCCTGAAACTTTTTATCGTTTGAACTCATATATAATAGCACTAAATCCTGTAAATTTCATAAAAATCGGATGAAGAATCTCTGAATTACTCCTTGTTAAAAATGAGAATTATTTTTACAATTTTTTTCTTTCATTCATTAATTAATAGCTTTTGTAATAGTCTGGATTTTCTTATAAATTTTGTGACTTGTACACATATATATCAGCTCTATACGATAAAATTTTCAAAGGAATGGGATAATAGGTTCTTGAGATATATCACGCAGAAATTTTTATACATTTTCTGCAAAACATGTACATGTATGAATAACGGATAAAAAAAGGAATACGACTTTATTGATTTATTATGTTATATTATCCGTTTAGTAAAATTATAATTTAATCTTATTGAAATACTCTTAGGATGTGTTTTTATTATCAAGAATTACGAGAGGTTAAACATTAAAATCCAGGTAGTTTCATTGACGGGTTTTAAAGTTAATTACAAAGGTTGAATCAGTACGCCTATTTAGGGAATGAGACTTATAACTATTTACCTAATGATATTTAATTTCAATCACAAACTTTTTCGAAATTATTTTTATTTACCATTTGCTTATTTTTCAATTCCATATTATTTTCCCTTTCATTAGTTTTTACTTGATACTTGCCATCATGCGCTGTTGACATTTGCTGTTTCTTAAATGTCTATTTAAATTCATTCGAATTGAAAAAAATATTAATCAACTTTTGTTTTTGATGCATACATGTTTTACAAGCAATAAAATAATAAAAGAAAAAGTTAGAAAAATGTTGTTCATAGCTTTTCTATCAATTCAATTGATATTGAATGAAATGGATCTTTGAAGTTGGAGATGTTACAAACAAGGACCATATGTGAAAGACAGGAAGAGAAAACTGAACCAAATAAGAACTATCAAATGATGAATGAGAATTTGATAGGCGAATTGTCAGAATCAATTTCATGCCGTACCTCGCGATAATGGCGTAATGCACACTTTTATATTCAACTAGCTCATCTTATATAACTAACTGGCTTACCTCTAAATTTCACTATTAAATAATTCAAGTTGTTCATGTTGCTCATTGATCGATACCAAACTATATGCTAAGAATGCTAAGAATATAAACTGCATTTGTTTTTATTCTCGACCAGCTAGACTACAACTACAGATCAACAACTATTTTGTTACTTACCTTTATTTAAATAAATAGATAAGTGCATCTCTCGCACAACATATTTATTTAAAATCCACGAATCCACGATGAATGTCTTGTGAAGGGTGATAAAATTATTTGTAAGCATGCTTTCAATAATTTTATCGGGATGTATACTTTGGGACTTTACTAAAAGCACAACTTTCTCATTTATACTATACGTTTCATTTATCTGCATAAATAGATTTATAAAGTTTGCCTTTTAAATACCAATTACTATTGTCTATTTCGCCAAACTTTTCATATACTTTTGTTGATTCAAATAGCCATAGTTTGGAAACGTTTCTTGTTTTATGATAAATAGACAAATTATGAACTACAGTACGGTTATGAAGAGTGCTCATATAGAATGTTAGGAAAAGGAGTCAAAGAACGTTATTCCTCATGTCGCGCTCTTTAGTATCTAAGTTACATATGGGGCACATCTTTAGATGTTTTATACCTTCAAATGATCGTACTGTATTAATCTACATCTAATATTTAAATAGGTATTCAATATTAAAGTTTAAGTTTAATCTTATATAAACTTATATTGCAGTATCTAATTGTTTGTAAACAAACTGTAAGTGTTTTAAAGTTTATCGTTTAAAACAAAATTTCATACTTATTGAACCTTATTACTGTCACTTCTTTCTCGCCATCTTCTTAAGCTTTTAACAATGTGAGTCTGGTATAGACATTCTATCATTGTATCTCATTTCAAAGTTAATCTTATTCATTACGTCCCCCAACTTGAGTCCCTTAACTTCAAACACAGTCGCACTGAGAATTCTTAATGTGGAAACCTTAACGTTCCACGTATAATTCGCGTTGAGTCAGAGGGATATTTGAGAGGGTTTTCCGTCTCTCGTCTCGTCTCATCTCGAGAAGAGAAAGCAAAAGGAAATCTCGACTCGGTTGAAGTACCTCTGGGAAATTAAAAATGCATTTCGGTTCTCGGCTGCGAAGCACACCTTTAAAATGTTTTTATATCCATGCATGCATACGTCCTATGAAGAGATGGACGGGAACTACAATGACATCCGAAGCCACCACTGCGAATCTCATACATACATTACCTTATGATACTTTTTATGATCACAATAGGCTTTTCATTCATCCACCTGCTTAGACTCATCTTTTATTATGCGAGGACTCTTTGCACAGTGGCGAGACATGGAGAGTCGAGACGATTTGAAGTTATGGGAAGACACTCCCTTTCTCTACTTACTAATTCCCATACGACTCCATCATTATCATTTCAAATTTTATAAAAAAAACCTTACATCAATTTAAAGAACTGTTAAGTATACAAGATACAAAATATCTACCTGTATAAATACAACGTTTATACTATAAAATATTATTATGAAGTATGGAGGATGTTTTAAGTGTTTAGTTTATTGCAATAGAGTTTATTCAATAAATAATTCTTGTATAGAATGCTTTTTAATAGTAGTAATATGAGATACTCAAATGCTTACATACATGAAATATGACCGAAGTATGAAGAGTTGAAGGAATAGTAAAGACTTTTTTTACTCTTTGCATAGAGATAGACTAAAGGGGGAATTGATATATACCGTAATTGTCGACAATTTGAGATCCTTCCCGTGAAGTCACTTGGACGCTAATGAAATTTATAGATGTTTAATTCATGTCAATATTATTACCCCTCTGTAGAAAAACACCTTTGAATTCTTAATTACATTAAGAATTTAATTCAACTTTAACAAGAACGCTAATTTTCCTTTTGCTAATTTATAATAAGATTATTCCTCGCTAATTAGTAATAATTGCTTTTTTCTACTTTTTATAATTATAAACAATTCTATGAAAGACATGCGGCATCAAAGCTCTGGGCGTAATATGCCTCTAAATAATAAACAAGTCTTTTACTATCTTCTAATGCAAAGAAGATGAAAACCCCTTTGCCATTACTTCAAGAATACGAAGGTATTTAATTATTTATTAATAGAGCTAAATGTTTATTACAACACAGACAAAGTATTAATACTGGTAGACATGCATCGGTATTTCATATTTGAACATGTATATTTTTTTAAGAAATTAACTTGCTTAGCATGGAAAACGCGTAAACAATTTCTTTTTCATAAACATAATAAGTTGAGGAATGCGAAATGAGGATTTTTTGAGTAAAAGTTGGCGAAGGAATTTTGTTACTTTTATATTTAGAATATAGGGCAGAATGACATTGTAAAGTCCAAACATTATTGTGGTCTTAAATGGGAGAGGATGCAAATTGGCCAAGTCGAGAGGAGAGATAAGGAGCATAGAAATGTAACATTGTTTTGAGAATGTATTGAGAGGCCAATGAGAAAGAGATGATGAGATCCCTAGTTCAATTTTTAACGTTAGCTTAACCATGTTGAACTCATGAGAGCATTTCAGAAGAGTTGTATGTATCCATATATTCTCCTCATAGGCTCATTCTTTTTCCCGTCCACACACAGAGATAGTAGAAAGAAGAAATAATTTACTCTCTACTTCAACCAATTCACTTCGCTGATTAGGTCTTTACTTCTCTTTCGTTTCGTCAGTGTGGTTGAGAACTTCAACTCACTCGGCTCCTCTCAATAAATACTTAACTGACGAACAGAGTTTTTCACTTCTCATTCAACCAAAAGTCATTCATAATACTTGGAAGATCTCTGTTCTCTCCACGGCCTTTCTCACTTTACTAATTTACAAAATAAATCAATAGACAGAAAAACACAATTTTCTTGAAATCGCCTTTAACTAACTCAGCTCAACGTATCTTTTATAATATAATACTATACAATATATTTATAATATATATTTATATGGAATAGAGTACATGGAATAACTCTCTTATGAGTTCTTCTACGTTAAAGTTGAGGAAAATGTTTTGAGGAAAAAATATTGTCTAAAACATCAAAGACGAGAAGTTCACTTTTCAAAACTTTTGCAATCGCAGTTAACCCAGTTGAGGATTTCAGTAATATAATAAGTTATGTTTTCTTCAGAAAGAGACAGAGAATGTAAAAAGGATTGACAATCCGCTTGACGAGTTGGCGACATCAAGAGACGCTAATTGTGGGGATGTGTGTGTACAAGTTTTACAATAGAAGCAAAAGTGAGACGAGTGAGAGTGTTTTCTAAAAATTTATACTCATTCACTCGAAGAAGGGTGAAAAACGTATTGTGCATTATTCCTAGACAAATTACTGATGCATAAGATCGTCAATTTTAACGAGCATTTTTCTACTCTGGTTATGAAAATGAAAAGTAGGAAAAACAGCTTTTCGTGAAGGTGAGTTTTATTTACGAAAATTTCGTTTCCATTCTGGCAAAGGCAATCAATCACTACTTTTATTTATTTATGTAATATACTTTGCATGCAAGAATTACCTCTGTTTAATTTTTACCCTACTAAATTGGTAATTAGAAAACTAATTAATGTAAAAATTGACAAAAATAAAAGGAAAACTATATTTGAGTTCTCTTTAATTTTTATGATAGAATCGAGTTTATTAAGAAAAATATATTTAGATAGCGTAACTCAATTTCAATTTCCAATTGGACTATTTTTTTTATTATTCGATTTACTAACTTTTAAACTTCCTTGAGGAAGTTTTTTTAAGGGTGAGTGAAAAGCAGCGAGTGTAAAATCTCATCTTTTAATCATAGACAGTTAGATTCGTATAATTATTATGATAGCATTACAAAATGCTTTTAATTTCTATTTGGAAGTATATCATTTCACTTTCAGACCGTTATTCCTTTCAACTTTTTCTATGATAAATCTAATTTCTTATTCCAATTCAATATTAATTTGAAGCTTTGAACTCCTATAATTTAAAGAACTGTTCTGCGAGTCATGTAATAAAAACTAGTTTTTCTCAACAAGCAAGACATTTTGGCTCCTTAATTATCATTATCATTATATTTTCTAAAAAAAATCAGCTAAAATCCATAAACATGTTTGATGGTCTATGTAAGAGTACTTGAAAAACATTCCTTGATTTATCATTCAGTATTTAGACATGTAAACATTCGTTACATTGAAATTCGACCTTAAGAAATTAATTTCAAAGATGGTAATTCCTCATTTAAGTTTAACTGTCCAATGCTAAAGAATGAGTGCATAATCTTTGCTCTTTAAGACGTTTGATAAATATAAGATGTTTGTTCAAGAACTTGAGAGATAATGTTATTGAATAGTTAGGAAAATCTCATTTGCAAATGTGCGCAATTTGAGTTTGAACAAATTGAGCGAACAATTTAACCTTGCAAGTTTGGAAGTTCTAAAATGTAATCTTAAGAGAATCTTGCTGAGAAATTCCCACAAAAATCATGTACCGGAATTGACTCATCTTTGTTCATTTAATCCAAGTAAACTATTAAGTATAATCCGTGGATAAATATTGTTTAAATATTTTTTCGTATAGTGAGGTAGGTAATAGTTTATAATAAAGTATAGCGCCGATGAATGAAAAATGAAAAGAGAAATGTAAGAGAATTTCTTTGCTTATTTTAGTGAAGCTTGTTGAATTTTTAATTGGTATGTCAGTTCTGGCTCATTTTTTTCCACTCGAGATTTTGCTAAATACCCGGGAAAAGGTCATGGTACATCTGGTTGGAACTTCCGCTCTCGTAGTAAAGTCTGTATGCCATTAAGTGAATGCTAGGAATTCGAAGGAGTTCTGTGTTTCTACCATATCTACCTTTGTTGTACTCCTATTCTGTGCTTCAGTTTTTTTAGAGATTGTTCGTCTAGCCTTCGAGGTGGAAAATAAGTAAGAAAAGGATTTAACTGTGGAACCTCATTTTCTTGCATTAAGTAAGGGGAAACAAATTCGCAACGATGATTCACACGCGAAAGAAGTTAAAACACGGATAATTTATTATTTCTGTATAACTTGAGTTTATAAATAATATTTATTATAAAGTTTAAGTTTGTTGAAGAAAAACTAAGTTTCTTTCCTATTTTCCTTAAACATTTCCTAGTATAAATCCACTAACCTATTAATTGCAAATTATTCCTTTCCGCCATTATATCATAATAAATTTGGCAATGGGAATTCCTCACATGCTAAAAGTAGTATTTTTATATCCTGCCATTTCATCTGTAATTACCGGTAATAAGTCAATGTATTCTTAAACATAAACTCGTCGTTCAAAATATACCGAAAGTTTACATACACAGTGGTCATTGAATAAAAACACATTAAATAAAAGCCAAAAACATCAAAAATATAACACACGAGAGATGAATTACCTTTACATTGCATGGAGACCTTTTGAAAGAATAAAATAAAATGTTTCTTTGGCTCGAACACCTGAAATGTGCGCGTCATACACCATGATGGAAATTGCTCTGTGTTCTTATACTGCTTGAGAAATGATTTTTACCTGGTGGAAAATGTGAATGCATTATTTCATTGGGCTCGCCGAGTCCTAAATTGAAAAATTGATATCGACCAAACAAATGCTCAGAATGGTGGCACGACTCTCTTAGACTTATTCATGCACCCACTACAATTTACTCAAATATGAGACTTTAACAATAAAAATGAATTTTTTGAGCTGAATTCTTATAAAATTCTCTTTCAGATTGAATTTCAGAGTTTATTAGCAATAATAAATAAAAATTTGATGTTCACTGAAGCATTTGTGACTGAATTTTCTGAAAACTATTTAATATGCCATACGCATTTGAATAGAAACATTTTGAATTGAAATGCTAAACAACTTAAAAAATTGGCTTAATTTGTCATTTGTTGCTGTCACTTGAAAGGTTCAAAATTTAGAAGTGAGTTCAAATAGTCAAATAAAACATGTTTTAAAGTAATCTTCAGCATCAAAATGAGAATGCATTCAAGTATATTCAAACATTTATGTATTTATTAAATATTCCAACAACAGAATATTTTTGTGTGTAGTACTACTTGTGCTATTTGCTGCAAAATGGTCGAATCTGAAAATATACAGTATTAAAATAAACGTCCATTTCAAATATCAAAAGATATGCATATAGGTACCCATATTGTCAAAATATATTCCAAATTATAAATGCCAGCAGTCTTTCTCTTGGTTGAATTTCACGAATCTGTCAGACAAGGAACGAGCGAAGGCTCATTTATGGGCGAACTTAACATTCCGCATGATGCTCAGCGAGGAATTGATTATAAAAGTCGAAGGTTTTGACTGACATTTCGGTTTCATGACTTGACTCCCGTTGAATTCACAGTAGATCAATAGTTAGCCATCAGCTTACCCTCGAACACCTTTCCTTTAAATGGAAGGTCGTAATATACATGGGTATGAGGCTGGTCGAGAAACTCTCCTCTCTATGCATTTAGAAGCTAAAATATATTCTCAAGAGACTCTTTTCCCCTTCTTAAAACTCTTTTTTATATGGGTGGTTCTCTTGATTGAACCTGAAGGATTGAAGCCCTTAATTTTGGAAAAGGGTTTTATAACCTTCATATAAATTACGGACATTCATGAACTCGTAACTTTGAGTTTGACGACTCAAACTAAAAGTTTAATTTCATTTATTTCTACGTTCAAAGTTGCGAGGGGCCAAAGACGATTATTGGTTATGTTCTTCTGTTAAAAAAGAATGAATTATTGACAAAGAGAAAACCATAGTTTAATTTACCTTGACACTGTGCCATTTCCAATCTAATCTACTAATTTTTCGATTTTTTCAATTGCATATACAGGGTCCCAAATTAGTAACGATAAGGGGTTTACAGTCCAAACTGCAAATGCCACAATAATGTGCTATACACCATTCGAGAGCATCAAAAGTTATATTAAAAACATAAGTTTCATTAAAAAATACGTTAATATATTATTTAAAAAATGAAAAATCACAAAAAGATGAAATATTGTAAGTATTGGTTTCAATGAGAACCTTTATCTTTTTGCTTTTGCATCTCTCCAGACAAATGCTCTTATTCGATCAATGGAGGAAATTCTCTTTATTATCGTTTAAAAGACTCAATTAGTTATTTAACATTGTATAAATAACTTTATAATAAGTTGAAATAATAAACATTCTTTAATAATTAAAATTTTGAACAATTTTATATCAGAGTTTTAACTTAAAAATAAATTTTTCCAAATTACCCTCCTAAAATATTTAAATGAAAATATTTTTAAATGACACTTATGTTTTTAATGTAACTTTTGATGCTCTTTCGGATGGTTTATAGCACATTATTGTGACATTTGCAGTTTGAGCTGTAGACCCCTTATAATTTGGGAACCTGTACTTAAATCAACTAGGCATACAACAACAAAACCATGTCCGCCTTTAGTTAATAAATTAATTATACCTGAAAAATTAAAATCGCCCTCATTCATATTTTTATTATCTAATGCACACTATTTATGAAGAAGTGGTCCCAATGGGCGACGTCCATAGAGACCTCATATAGATCTTCACAAGATACACACTTGCACAAAATGATGCATTCATGCTCGAGTCAATTGCATCAGACGAATTGAATTTAGCTCTCGTTGCTTATAGATAAATGTATTTACAATTTCCAAAGTTGAAACTCTATTGAGAGTATCAAGACCGTCAATAATAAATAAGATGAGATGACATAAAACGAGAGCACACAATCTCCAAACCAAAAAAGTATTGCACAAATTTTCCTAAATGTGGCTTTCACCTTTTGCTTTTATACATAATGCTAGTGTGAAGGTATCAATACAAATCCTATGTATATGCGGGGGCTAATCATCCTCAGCACGAGTATTTAATAAGAAATAACGAGTAAATGATTAAAGAATCATAAAAGAGATCACTAATGAAACTTTCGTAAAGGCTTAATTAGCCAAACATTTGGAAAGGATCAAATGAAGCTCAAATAAGCAGGGCGACTACGAAATGTACCTTTTGGGATTCTGACAAAGGGTAGTTAAGCATCTAGGCGAGGTTTTATGATCATAACACCCCGACCAGTGCGCAATAATAAAGCTCGATCCCAATTCATCGTTCGAATTAAAGAGTGAAACATATTGCGCGAAAGGAGAGATTAAGCTTCATTTATACATTGGATTAACTCCATTATATTAGATTCTAGCCGTGGCAGGTAACTATGCATTATGAATCTCTTGGGACAATATCGTGATTAAAGACAAAGAAACTTTTAGCTAATATTGACACATTGTTCAATTCACTATCGCCTCTTGACTCTTTTGAGAGAGAGTTTCGTACAAAGAGACCTATACACATCCAATAAATATATTTATATGCTGATATATGGCTAGTTGATCTAGGCATTGGTTTGCTGTTTTCCCAAGGTGGAACCTTTGATCGTCGCGTTGAATGTTCTACTCTACTAATATTCTTTAACACTTACATATGCCAAATTCAAAGTCTCGGGTTTTAACAATTGACGAAAGACCTGATTGTTAGAATTTTACATACGTAAGAAAAGCAGAATAAATGACATGTGTATGTGGTACGTGTGTTTAGAGTTGAACAAAGTGAAAAGTCGAGAATACAAAATATATTAGATTTATCCTTAGCATATGCATTTCCTATCTATATAACCATATTCTTACTACATTCTTGATTCTTTGCATGTTTTAATTTACCTATATTGTGAATATAAAAGTTCCTTGATAGGAGTATACATATATACTTTAACTATCTGCTTAAGTTGTTTTTTGCAGAAGACGCAAAGTCTTTTATTACTTGATCAAACAGCGGATTTTGGAGAAAAAACTCACACTTACATGAAGAAACTAAAAGTAGAAATAATGTACAAATTGGTACAGACTACAGACATTATACAGAAGAGAATCGTCATACCTTAATTCCAATAATACCTTATTATAACCTGGATGTAAGTATCTTGCATATTGCTTACATTTTTTCTCAAGACATTTACATCCTCTTGCTATTAACTTAGTTAAAATTATTTGTATAATTTTCCATGTGTTCTGTTCATTTTCTCAACACGAGTATCGCCAGAATCACGCATTCAAAAATGTATATTTAATGATACTGGGAATAATAAATAAAAAAATTTTGCATTTGCCATTTCACCACATATTTCTTTTGGATTTCTTTCCTTTATTAAAGGAAGTGACGATGTTGGTAATTATTTATACAGAGATGGAGACAATAATTAATATGGCAAGAATATCAATAGCTAGCAATGAGAGGCGGTTCAATCCAAACATAAAATAAAAACGATGAAAGTTTCAATATTTAATTACCAAAAAATGTATTCAACTTATATGGATGTAATGATGTAAATGTATATTCATCTGCTAATCAAAATCTATTTTTGTCATTATACCACAATTATGTGAGATTTTAAAAAAATTATTAGTTTAAGCATTTCCCCCAAATTAGAAATTTACACTTAATAAATGTAAAAGAAGCTATTAATTTCAATTGTTTGTTATTGCATAATGCCGACATAAAACGACTTTTGTTCTTTATAAATTCATCTTCAATGATGTCTTTGAATGGAATGGGTTATTTGAGTGAATTATTTTTTTATTCCTGTTGTATTGAATCATTTCAAGGATGATTTTTTTGAAACTAATACCTCTATTCACTATTTTATATACAAATATGTAATTCATCTAATCCGACTTTGTATATAAAATAGTTGATTTGTTACGTTCTTTGGTTCTACGAAGAAGTTTAAATTGAACATGCACTCAAAAAACTTCCTTAATCGAATTTCAAAAAGCCGTCGTTCATTGTTTCTGTTTTGTACATTCACGTAATTCTTTGAGTTATTTTAGGTGATTCAAGGACGTCAAATATTTTTTTAATTGATTGAAGATTCCTTTCTTCTTTACCAGGAGGGTAAATTGGTTAATAAAACTATAGTAGAACCATATATGATGAACATTAATAGTAAAACACGACCAGCCGATCAGAAAGCATTTCATAGTTTAGGAGTTTGAAATTTTCAACGTCTCGTCAACTCAACCTCAACACGCACTGCTTAATTTGGCACGACATTTAACTTGAAAATATTTAAATTTCGTATCACCCAAACTAATAATTAAGGTGCATGTTTCATTTACTATCTACTTTTATTATGAAATAGAAATGGTATGTTAGTTTTTAAGGGCAAAGGTTGCTCAAGGAAGAAATAGTAAAAGCTTATTTTAAATTAATTGAATTAATTAATCAAATTCCAATGAAAACGAGTTGTTAATTAAGGAATTTTATTTTCAGATGACTGATGGCGACTATGAGACTACGATGCATCCACTCTTGTATGGTTTTGACAGTAGTGGGGCTCCTACTCGTCTATTCCGCATTCCTGACCTCTCCGTCCTTCGATGACACTAATGGGGAAGGTGAGTTTCGGCTTTCATTATTAAAAACTCTTAAAACTTATTATTGTATAACGTTAATTTCCAACAAGTAGTATATTTATATTAGAGATTGATTATTTTTTGGCAAACATAAGTAAACATTCCTTTTATATAAATATAAAATTCCCGAATAGCCCAATTGCAATTGGTAAAATTAAGGGATTATTTAATAGGTAATCTTTAAAATAATTATGTCTATAATATTATAAAGTAAAAATATTATGATTTTTATAAGGAAAAGATTTATTAAGGAAATTAAACAAAAATCTATTAAATTGAATTTTGTATATAAATGAAGCTTTAACAGTGGCTAAATACTTTCATTTGAAAGATAATCAAAGATACCTACATACAGGGTGTTTTTTATCTTGATTGGAATCTTTGATTTTCAATATCTTAGAAACAATAAGACCAAATTAAATGTAATTATATACATTTAATGGGCAATATGATATAATATA
Source organism: Neelides sp. FZ-2019 (assembly GCA_009869795.1). Lineage (NCBI taxonomy): Eukaryota > Metazoa > Arthropoda > Collembola > Neelipleona > Neelidae > Neelides > Neelides sp. FZ-2019. The sequence goes on along the minus strand of VJMY01000567.1, from coordinate 90 downwards.
ATATGACAGACTATTAGATGAAACGGTTAAAGAATAAATAAACGGGAGAAACTTTAATTTAAATAAGACTCAATGCAAACATCGCTCAAC
>VJMY01000566.1:27910-47743 GCA_009869795.1 Neelides sp. FZ-2019 | reverse complement strand
TTTCTATTATATTATTCTATTCTATTTAAAAAAAATAACAGAATTTTTGAAAAGAAATTAATTCCAGAAATTTCAATGCAAAATCATTTTATTAGGTTAACAAAGAAAATGAGATGTCACTCTCATTTAAATTCTATACGCATTTTCAAAGTATTTTGAAATTACTTAACTAGTGGTTGAATAATGAAAAACATAAAAAGTTAGCTTTAATGGTTTTTTAATTGTTCTACAAGGTAGAATACAATTGGATAATTTTTAAGAAGTCGCATTACTCGTTAACTTGGCATGAAATCAAGAAATCTCCCGATATAAATTTAATTTGCCATTTATATTTATTTATTCAAATATTTATAAATTTTAACTTAACTTTAAGTTATAAATGTTTAAAATACCTCAATGGCTCTATTTGATGGCAATTTAGTTTGCTAAAATCAAGGTACAATTGTCCTAAGTCTTTAATAATTTTAATTGCTTCTGTTGTTGGTCTTTCGATAAGATTAATTTTCCTCTTTCTTTGCATAATAGCTAAGAACTGTTTTTGAAGTTATTTGAAGTTAAATGGTATTCACTTTAATATAATTTTGTTTTTCTAATATAATGTATTAATTCAAAATTTTAAAACTAATTATTAAAAGTTAAAAGAACTAAATGAGATAGCTTTGGCAAACTAGATATATTTTATATAAATAAATTAATATATAAATTAATGATGAGCATGTAAAGGGTTAAAAAGGTTCAGGTCGCGCGCGACTTGGAAACCGTTTATAATTGTAATGAAAACCAAATTGCAATTTGGCTAATGTTGATATTGAATTTATCCATATATCTTGGTATTGTTGGTATTATTTTATGTTTTTAAACCTATTATTTATGTATGTGTGAGACTCATATTAGTCAAAATAACACGTTTCCAATCACACGTTTAATCACGTTTTATTTCACATTTTGAGATTGTATTTTCCTAAATTCACCTAAAGGGCAAAGCTTCACTTGAGCATTGACTCTTTTTAGAGTAAACCAGAGGAAATTCCAAATAAATATACAATTTATTGCATATTGGACAATTCTGAAATTCAGAATTGGGCTTTAAGAGAATTAGTTTATTACGTATATAAGTTTAAGAAGATATAACTCATAGGTGGATAGCGGTGATAAATGAGTGTTTATACACCTCGGTCTCGAGGTGTCAAATGTGGATATTTAGATTTTCTCATAATAATTAAATAATCATGAATTTAATTTCTCAACGATCTCCTTTTGTTAGACGCTCAAATCTGCACTATTTGATGGTAATTTAAAATTGAGCTATCTAATTATACCGATTTCCTCCAACACTTCAGATTATTTAGTTAAAAGTTCAAATCAAATCCTTCCTTTGTCTTCTTAATTCAAGAATCTCGAAGTTGACGAATAAGCTGAGCAATAAGACCCAAATACTTTAAATGCAAATAAACCCTCATTATGAGTTCAGATTCTTCACTGATTTCAATCTCAATCCAATCTCGAGAACCAACATCAACGACTAGGGCAACTGACGATGAGTAGCCGCTGCTGAAGAAAATATTTCAATAATCCATACGAGTAAATTATGTAGAAATTAATTATGTATTTATAATAATTATAATATACGACTGTTTAATTATGAGATGATTATTAAATGAATTTGTAAATCTAAACATTATTATTAATATAGGAAGTTTATTTGTACTATGAATGAGAAATTAAATTAAATAAGATATAAAATTTAATATTACAAACGGACTGAAAGAAATAGACATAGGAATATATAGGTAAAGTTTTAATTGTTCACCTTGGGTTCACCCAAGCGGGCGCAATTGAGCATAGCAACGAGATGTTTTTAATTATCACGTTATCTGTTCATTTTATTTGGGGAATTAAATATTGAACCCAAACAAAATGTGAATGGAAATTAATTGAAACTTTGTTCACTTTGATTTACTTAATAATTTGAACAGATGACGTCACACTATGCACAACGTTTTTCTAAATTCTGCATAGAAACAAATGTTCAGTTAATTTCGTTACCTAATAGAGTACGTACGTAGAATACGTACCTTGGGGCTCACCCTTTAGTATCCTATATGCTTAGGATATGTGTATAAACAGTAAAAGGTGTATATACACCTAAAAGAGTTTTGACAGGTGGTTTTTCCCAGCCTAGAGTATACTATATGTATGCTCTACAATTGCACTATGTAGTCATTGTATTAACATTTGAGTCCAAGAATCATGAATCCTTATTACGTCAAGAAAATGGTTGATTGGACGGAAAGTGATAAAGTAGATAGTAAAAGCATACTAAATAAATGAATGCAACTCTCTCTCATACTCTTGCGAATACCAAGTGAAAAGGGTCTAATGATTTTTTGACTTTCCCTTCATTCTTTTTCAGGTTTTGGAAGGGAAAGAAACACGTCGAGTTTTCAATCATGTTTGTCTCGGGGTTTCTCTCAGTTTCATTTATAACACGGGGGCTGCTCCTCTCTTGGCCTGACACCTCTTTCCAAACACATCATCAATTCGGGCCCTTGAGCATTTTAAAGGCAATATCTCAAACTCGGGTATTTGAATAATCAATACTGCTCGGAACGGGTTACTCAATGAAAGAGCATCATGGTCTTCATGGCTTCATGGGCATAGTCATAAATACTATCATAATAATAAATATTTAAATTTCATCGTCTCTGACGACCTTTATTTCACTTTTGTAGTATGAATGCAGATTTATTGCCCCCAAGAAACCGAAAAGAGGTTCTCAGGATCTGTACGTGTGAAAATGCGGGATTAAATGCATAAATACGCAATTTCTCAATCTTAAACTATTTTGTAATGAAATATAATATTATAAATACCTCTAGATATTATATACATATACAATTGTGTACGCATTTTCGATTATATTGATATACATCATGTAAATAGAAAAGAAGCTTGATATTTAATAAATAATTCTCTTTTCTTAATTAGGAAACTTTTTGAGTTTGTCAAACAATTTAGGACAAACTTAATAATTGTCTAAAAATGGTTTAAATGTTTACTAGAAATGTTTGTGCAATTTATTATAAGTTTAAATCTGTTCAAAACGAAGTTTTTCGAGTTTTCAAGTTTATCTCTCAGTATTCATGCGAATCTTTTTTTAAATAAACTTTTCCCTCTAAACCACCCAAGTTAAGACCCACTCGTTTTGCTAGGGCTAATTAAACATTTACTTGGAAAATTTATAAATAAGCTTATGGTTGGTCTACATAAAATAAATGAAAACATATTAATTTATAACTTTTTAAAAGTCTATTAACTAAAAGATGATCTTTTCTTTCTCGATCGATTTTGCAAAAGAAGATTAACGAAGACAGCTGAAATATGTTGAGCATAAAGACTGTTCGAAATTAATTTGCTTTATTTATATTGACACAAATAGCAAATTTAAATTTAAACTCTTTGCTTTTTAATTAATAAATTGTTATGCTAGGTACGTAATTACATAAAATGTAGACTAGATGAATCCCTTTTGTATAATATTTATAATAAACTTCTGCGAAATTCGTGAAAGTTATTGAAAAAGTTTAAAATTAATAGAAAACTTAAATGTCAAGTTCCAACTTTCTAATCAGATGAATTAAGCTATTGTTTCAAAAGTTATTAAAAACATGCAACTTTACGTTTAATAAATGCTTATTTTTAACAAATATGAATTTATGATAAATTAAAATCTCTTAGCATAAGATGCTTATTGTTCTGCCAATTTCAGGTGGTCAAAGTCTCGGGAGAGAAAAATCAAATCGTTTGTTATTAGCAATACCTCATAAATTTAATAAAATATATTAGGAAAATCAAATACAACATTCCCATAGAACTAGTTAAAAGTTATATTTGGTTTTTCTAATTTAATAATTTAAATTGATGAGGTATTGTTAATTACAATTGATTTGATTTTCATCTCCGGAAACCTTGGTCAACTGAGATCGGCGGAACTATACCTATAGTAAATACATTAAATAAATTAAACTCCTGTTAAACTCCTATATGTTCCTTGATATTCAAAGATTTAAAATTGACGCACCTGGAAAATAAGCAGCGAGAGGGGAATAAATAAATTGTAACTACTTTTGACGACACTACCTGGTATTTACCTTGACGGATGTTTGAAAAGGAAGAAAGAACCCACAAGTTTGATTCTTCCACAACTTTTCCCTTCAGTGTTGAAAAAACTATGTAACAACGTTAAGTAAGTTTTCTCCCAAGAACTTTCTTAAAAATCACTTCACAAGGTAAGTTCCCCTCCAATGGTTTTTAGCATCCATTGAAGACCCCAATTCTATTATCCAGGTATTAGTTATATAGCTTCAAGTTCGAAAGTCAGTTCTGTCTATCGAGTAATTATATCTCTTAATTCGGCTCATTGGTAGCCGCCGCAACGATCCGCCCCAACCAACTTCTATTTCATCAACCACGCTCAACTCGACTCAACTAAAGTAGCGAGGAGGGAAAGTAAAAGATGTTTTTCGAATCCCATTGGACCCTCAAACTCAATCCGTCCATTAAAGGAAAAGTATAAGTACTCTTAATAATACCAAGGAACGAAAGTAGAAGCTCGAGTTTAAGATTTCCTTATCTTTCATATATGGAACAGAAAGAGAAAAGTTGATCCTCCGAAATTGAGGTTTCCCTTTGTTGAGGAGTCGGGGAGGAGAGGCGAGACAAAGGTGGTCATGATGAAGTTCGAAGTGAGACTGCTGCGTTGAACCTTCCACCATTCCAACCCACCTCGGACCGGAGTGACTGAAGGGAAAGTTGGGGCAACAGTTTATTCCTTTGCGCCCGTTTTTTCCCACATGACGAAAATATGCTAAGAATTCCCTTGATAAGAGAAAGCCCTAATTCCGTCTCACTTGCTTTGCTCCGATAACTCCTGCCATAGCAGGACGGTTCTTTATCACGCCGCTCTCCCCGAATCATCAAGTCTTTTAATCCTCTTATTCATGCATAAAATAGGGGAATTTACATTTAAAAAGTTTTCCTTTCTATTGCCTTATTATTTAATCGGGATAATTATTCATGGGAGGTTTGTCTACATTTTAATTTCTGGAAGTTATTAAAGAGATTCCTGATTGATAATTATGATTCAATGAGATGCTTCGAGAGTTATTGAATCTTTTGAAACTCACGTGTATATTTTTAATGAATAGATGAGACTCAAACACCGTGTCACATTCAGAAGATCTTTTACAAAATCTTTATGAAAAGGAATCTTTCATCTTCATCTTTCTAAGAAATAAAATATTTCTTCGCCTGTCACTCAATCTGTTTGCAATTGAATATTCCAAGTCTCAACATGGATAGCTTTAGATATTAGGGTTTATGAACAGATTTCTTTCTATAATAAATTCTGAATTTTGTAATGCAGAATTTTGTAATGCAGAATTTTTATAGAAATACTTCAAATTCGAATTCATTACATCATGACATGATCATAACATAACATCGTAACTCTTTTATTTATAACTTCTAAGTTTGTTTCAAAAAAACCTTGTTGGATAGTAGGAATGATAAGATAGTTTTATGATAATAATAATAGGCAACCTTTCACTATCGTGTATATTTAATGTAACTTAATAATGATTTTTAATTTAAAAGACTATAAAATGAATAAAAAACGTTGACGACATGAGCCACTGGTATAGGACCACTTTAGAAAAAGGTGTTTTATTCACAATCGGCGGGAGTGAATATCACTAATATTTTCGATGTTTTTTGTCTTCTTCTCGACGACCATCTTGTATCTTCTCTTCCACGCAGCAAAGACCGCTCTTATCCAGATGATGTCAACTTTTCTCCATTCATTTTTCAAAGCCCTCCACATTCCTTTAAGAGACTTTGCCTTTCTCCCCCAAAATCGCTGCTTAAGAAATCCAAACCCAAAGAAGTCCATTTGTGAAATGTTGGGAGATTTTACTTGGATTTCTTTGTTGGTATTATGGTTATTCCCAACAGTCTCTTTAAGTCTTGGTTAATATTGGTATCTGGCGGAACACCAATGGAAATGGACTTCTTCCGCTCATAGCGCCAACAACCATCAGGAGAAGTTGACATCTGGACAAAAGCGGTTTTTGCTGCGTGAAAGAGAAGATGCAAAATGGTCGTCGAGAAGAAGGGCAAACATCAAAAATATTAGTGTTATTCACTCCCGCCGATTGTGAATAAAACATTTTTCTAAAGTGGTCCTATACCAGCGGCTGTTGAGTATCAGCTCATATTTAGTAATAAAATAGGTATGAATGCTTATTGATTTTATTGGCAAACATGGTTGTTTATTCAATTAACACTCCAAATTCCAACTAACTTCAACTTGCTATAAATCCCAATGACAAATGCTACTTGGTTCTTATTATATATTCTAATCTGCTCTTGATCTCTTTCCGACTTCATTCATCAGGTTGAGGATATACAAAATGGGATTATACAAAGAGTGGCGAAGGTTCGGTGACACCTGACACCTTGGTTGATGTCCTACATTGCCTCTGCACTTCCAGCTTCCTCTCACAGCATTCTCTCCATAATGTGAGCATCTCATATATACATAAATAGAAGCTTTTTTTTAGTAATAATCAATATGCTCATTGCCATCCTTCGCCAGAACTTTATTTTAATATTGACGTTTTAGGAAGTAAAAAATGAAGCAGTCCAGGGTTCTTTCCCTTGTTTACCGATTCATCATTTGTTGTATAAAAAGGAGATGTTCAGTCGATCAATTTCATATGCTCATCCTTAATTCCATATAAAAGTAATCGGAGCTGATTTGGGCGTATAACTTTCAAAAACTTTGTTTTCCAAGAAGGAAGCCGTTCTTCGTTCGAGCCTCCTTTCGTACATTACATTTACTCCTAGGGATTCTCAATCCTCTAACTCGTTATTTCCGAGTCATTAGAGATAGAAAATACAAGTTGATTTTCTCCGGCAAAGCCATGAAGTTTTTCCTTGTCTTTCTCTCCGTGAGTAATTATGATTTTCTTGTTCTTCCATACAAAGTTCGTTACGGGGCCGTGGGCTCGTCTAATATAAGTCATAAATCAATAAGTCCTTCATTTTTCCTTAGCTCTCCCTCTTGACTCTCTCGACTCACGGGGTTCCGGTGGCTCAAGAACAAGACTCTCCTCCGCCGGCACCAGTTGCTTCCCCTGACACACCCATTAGTCAAGTACTCCCTCCTGGAGAACCCAACCAGTCCAATGACATTTCTGAGCCAAAACCAGTCGAAAAACCCGAAGAGATCTCTGCGCCAGCAGGAGGAGAAGCCGATTTGGGTGTTCCGACGGAAGGGAAGCCCAATGAGGATAAAGGACCTCAAAAGCCCGGAGAGGAGGAAGACAAGGACTCTGAAGAGGCTGATGAATCTTATGAGGAATCAGACCAATCTGAGTCTGAAGAGGGCGATGAGAACGATTTGACCCATAATGAAATTAACGAGGATAAAGGGGTGACAGGCGGAATTTCATCTTCCTCCAAGAACCAAATCAACAATGAAGAAGACCAAGCCACGAGTTCAAAACCAATAGCAGAGAATGAAGAGTCTGGGGAATCGGATGAGTCGAGTTACTCAGAAAGTGACAGCAGCAGCAGCTCAAGTAGCGAGTCCTTCGAGGATGATGTGAAGGGAGACAAAGGAAAACCTCATTAAGAAACTCTTTGTTGGATGCAATTACAATGTTCAAATCTTGAATCCTCTTCCTTTGTTTACGAGAGTTTTATTAATACTTAATTAGTTTGGGACAATGAGGAAGGGGAGAGCGGAGACTCATATGACCAAATTAAGGATCTCCAAATTAAGATGTTATCAAATTTTTATATGCCTTTCTATAGGCAATTTCTAGGATATTAATTTATTATTCCATTTTTCCATTATAATGATGAAGGTTCAAAATTTCAAATGTCAAGTTACTATTTATTCTTATGCTTTAATAGTGGAAATAATTATTCACGATCATTTAAATTTAATTTGAGATTCTATATTCTAATATTCTATATTTTATTTATAATGTTTACCAGTATATCACTAAATGACTCCATTCAACTTTTTGCTGAAGAAATATAATTAAAAAGTTAAAATGTGATTTATTTCTCGACTTTTAATACATATTCCACATTGCATAAGTACTACCTTGATGACAAATGCATGACAAATGGGTATAAATTAGTAAATGGCATGAAGTTGAAGCTGAAGAACATGTACTGTTATTATTGAATTCTCTCAGTTGGCGTAACTCTCTGGAAAAAATCAATTTAATTGTTATTAGGATTCCATTAGCAAATTTAATTATTATATAAAGAAAATCAAGTACAACCTTACCATAAGAACTAATTAAAAGTTGTGGTATGGTAAGGTTGTATTTGATTTTCTTTATATAATAATTAAATTTGCTAATGGAATCCTAATAACAATTAAATTGATTTTTTTCCCGGAGAGTTTGCCAACTGAGAGAATTCAAATAGTAATGTATACGGGGTGATGAATGTGAACGTTGTCGGGTTGGGAACGTGTCGAGTCCAGAGGGATCTGTTACCTTGAAAGTGAAAGAAAAGGAAAAGCCTTAAAGACTCTTGAGAGAAACTGAGGATGAGAGAAGGAAATTAAATGCTAAAGGAAGGAATCCAAAGAGCGTTTCTCAAAAGGAATCGCGCATAAGCTTTCCTCACACATTTCAATTGTTCATTATAAATTATTTTAAAATCCCTCAAGAAAATTGAGTAAAATTTTGAAAAGTACCTTTTAAATATTCCTCCACTTTGACCATTTAATGAGACTCAATATTTTTTAAAGGAAACTTGAGAGGAATAGTTACAAATTGGTCAAAACTCATAAGAAGGTTCGTCTCAGAATTTCACAATGAAAGTAGAATTTAAAATGCTACTTAATTCATTTAATTGATTAAAATCAAGTTTCGTCTATTATTATTTGTAATTGGCTTACATGTTTAATCCAGGATGGCTCAGTGCCTGAGGTCGGTGCCGGCGCGAGTGAGCACCACGAGCATATTTGGAAAATCCTTAGAATGCGGGAGTCCCTCAACAATCACGAATTTACCGGCTTACAAGAACCGGAAATCCAATGCCCTGGATCGTTTAGAATTTAAGAAAAATTCACTAATGAGGCTTAAATACGCAGAGTCGATTATAAGCTATGAGAGAACAGCTAGTCTTCAAAATATAATTGCTCTGCACCACAATGTAAGGGTTTAACGAATTTCCTCATTTAATTAGTTTCATAAGTTTTCTCACAGTGAAAAAAGTTGAAGAGAACTAATAATCTAAACTAATCCTTTGCCCAATCTGCTTTTTTAGACGTTATTTTTGACTAACCAGGAAAGTGTACTGAGCTATTCTTCCCCTACTCCGAAAATTAATACGACAGAAGTACCTTCTGAAGATAAAACGTCAAATGAGAATTCACTTCAAAATGATAGACCATCAAAAGAACAACTTCAAATTGTTCACGACACATTAAAAGCAAATGTAATTAAAATATTAGGATCATAGTCAATTGATCAAATATTATTTATTTCATAAAAAATGTTTTCATATAAAAAAATTATGACATTTACACTAAGTGTATTTCTAATTAATTTCAGCTTCCAGTGTTATTCGTCAAACCTCAGGACTACAGATTGTTTGATGCAAATGTTGTACTTATTGACAATATTAGAAAGAAAATTTACAAGTAATGAGTTTAAATTTTTACTTCTAAAAATATAATTGCATTGATATGAAATATGTGAATATTATAATTAAATTCTACTTTAACATCTATAGAGGAATTGTAAAATACGTTGGACAAGTTTCTCTTCTTCGAACTGTTGGCCATTTAAAATTTGCATTCGTCACCTTTAACATTTTGAATATGAGCATGTTTCCAGACGAAGGAAGAGTTTCAATAAGATGGCAAATCAAAGGAATTTCTGGATTGCGGGTGAGTTTTCACTTACAATCTAAATGTTATGAGTAATGATGTCATCTTACATATTTCTAAATTTTTAGAAATATGTAAGATGATGATCAAATATATAATAATTGATTTTGTTAGACAGTCAGATTGTCATATCGTTCTATAGACCTATTTATGTATCCTCTATTATTAATCCTTGTTATTTTAGTTAAGCTATTGTTAAGAATTTTATTATTTATAGACTAGGTGTGGGAGATCAACTTTTGTTGAACACTGTCAACCTTTTAATAAAGATATTTCTAATTATATAATTATATTCTAAAATTCTTTCGTACAATACAGGTCATGTTCCAATTCTGGAAATACAAGTTATGGAAATGGGATGAAATTAAAAATTCTACTCAGATTTGGTACGACGGTGTTGCTCATTTTGATGTAAACAAAGATGGAAAAATATATCAAGTCACAGTCGATAAGGTTTGATTTACTTTTAAAAATCTTTTTATTGTATTTTAATATAATATGAAAACCCACAAATAGTATTAAAATATATTTATTAAATTAAAGCGTCCATTTTCTATCTTTAAATTACAATATTATTCATTAAGTAAAAGATGAATTAGAATTAGATATTAAATATCAAACTCTTATTCCAAAATAGGTGATTGAGAATAGAGATGCTGAGTTGGACACGAAGAGCAAATTTCCGATTTTTGCCAAAGTTGCCGCGCTAATTGCCCTCTTTCCTCAACAATTCGACGAAGAAAGTTTGCTGAACTTGTTAATGAAAGCCCAGATTTCAGATCCGTTCTCAGTTGAAAAAACAACGATATCTGGAAGTAATTCTGTCAATTGAATAAATAAATTGACTTCGACTGTTAGACACTCGCTATATATGTCCCATAATGTTTTCTTATTGCTGTGAAAGATCTTGAATGAGAATTTGAAATAGCAAAAACATGAATAATCCATAGCTTTAATGAGATTTAATATAAAATGAAGTGTCTCGTCGCTTGTTAAATAAGACGAAGTTATTATAGTTCTAGACTATCGAAGTAGTTGTGATTTCAGATGAACGAGACAATTTATAGATTTTTGCATTTACTATGATAAAATAATTATCGACTATTATGTAGTTCAAAGGTATATCAATAAATAATATATTTGTTCGCATTATGTCAAATAATTGAATAAGATAAAATATTTATAAATGATTTTGTATTTCAATTTTAAACTCATAATTATTGTAATATTTACAGCCTCACTTAAATCATTAATGTCACTATTAATTGTTACATATTCGAAATTCAAAAACAGTTTCTCACACCATTTAATTTTAACAGAAAACAAAGTGTTACATTGTAAATGCTTTTTTATAAAGTTTAATGAAATTGAGAGTATTATGTATAACATCTAAAATTTGCAAGGAATTGGAAGTTTTTGTCCATACATTAATTACTGATTTACTCTTTAAACATGGCTTGAATGGATTGCAATGCTTCCAACAATTGTTCAGATTCCCCTGTTAGGGATTTGAGCTTATTATCATTCGCTTCTTGAACAGTCTTTGGAACTTTGGTTAAATATTCCGGCAATGCAATGACTTCTTCAAGCTTATAGATCTGCTGCTTCAAGGTCTCCAACTGCCTGCAAATTCGCTCTTCTTCCTTCTCAAAATCAATGATTCCCTGGTAAAATCAAAAACGGGATTATATTTATTAACACATAAATTGATTGATAAATCTAAATCCAAAGTCGAGTTTATGGAAAATTACTTTGAGAAGGATATAAACGATGCAATTTTCCGAGACAACACCAGTGGTTGACCCAGCAGGCACGTCTTCCTTCTTCTCAATGATGGTCAAGGATTTTGAAGAAGAAAGGCTACAGATGGTCGTCGTCTCCTCTCTCAACATTTTATTCATGTTCTCATCCATATTGAGAAGAAAGGCTACACAGCCAAGGGATCCATTAGAAAATCCCAACATACAAAATTCTCATAATGATCAAGCAAATGTGAAAAAAGAAACTTTACCTTCGGTTTTTGATTTATTCGGTATGTTGTAGGCTGATCGTTTGGAACGGATCGCGTGAATGAGATGATTCATCAAACTAACTTCTTCATCAATCCTTTCACTTTTAAACTTTTCAAAAGTTTGTCGTGTCGGGTATTTAGCCACACAAATGGAAGGCGGTCTTGAAAGAGTTTCATTCGGGAAACTCGGGAGTCGCTGCCAGAGCTCCTCGGTCAAGAAAGGCATGAAGGGAGCCAAGAGTTTCAAGCCAGTCCCTACACAAAGGAGCAAAACATCCAAATGGACTTTTTGTTCTTCACTCAAACTCCCTTCGCCCGGCTTCGTATCGTAGAACTTAGGCTTAAGTGATTCCTGTGTGGAAATAGAAATTAAAATGAATAGAAAACCATCCATTTGCTAAACCTCAATAGTATTATAACGCGATGTGTTTTAAGGTAATATTAGAACTTTTTTTTAAAACTTCTAATTTTACCAGATAAACATCACAAAAGTCATAAAGCCAAAAATTGTAAACGGCCGTGGAAGATGTTTGAAAGTTGTAGTTTGTGAATCCCTCATCAGCTCCTCTAATGGCTTGAGACAATTTGTTGAGAATCCAATGGTCCATCCGATCGAACTCTTCTGGTTTCCTCTCAAGCTGTAGATAGAAGAGAATAAAAGAAACAATCAACATAAAAATGTCCATTCCCAAATCCCAATAATTGCTCATTATCTCATACATTGATTGGGCTCATGGGACTCGGTGTGTAATTTCCCAAGGTGAAATAATGCATAGAGAATTTCACTGCATTCCAAATCTTATTGCAAAAGAATCGATATCCTTGAACCCGCAGAACATCCAAATTGATGTCTCTCCCTTGAGTCATACAAGCACACAGAGCGAATCTCATTGCATCTGTTCCACACTCAGGGATCCCACTGGGGTAATCCTGCTTCTGGCCCTGCTTCGCCTACAATGCAAAACAAAGTATTTCAAAATGCTTTCTTGAATGAAGATAGGAGGAACCTTTTCAATCTCATTTGGATCCAAATTTCCCTCTTCAAGAGTCTTGTGCAGTTCTGCTAGTGTGATTCCCCGGATAACGTCCACTGGGTCAATAACATTTCCAAGGGATTTCGACATCTTACGACCATGAGCATCCCTCACGATCGAATGAAGAAACACGTCTCTGTTGGAAATTCCCACACATTTGCTTTTTGCAAAATCATTTAGGATTTAGAAAGCTAAATCATCCAATCTCGGGAATTATTATATTTTAAACGTTTCTAAATATTTCTAAAATTTAATTTTTAATTATTTTTAATGTTATACATGGCATTTGAACAAATACAGGGCCTTTTGAGGAAAGCAATATGACTTGCAAATACATATTGCGACAATCACATTGTTTTAAAGTTTCACTTTTTTTTACTATCGTTCATAAAACAAAGACTATATCTAATGCAATTAAAATAGCTGTCAATTTAAATTGCACTGGATATAAATGGCTACATTCTATAGAGAATTTAACTTGTTGTTAATTATTGAAAGCGAAAGAAAATCTAAGCCTTGAGGGGAAAATTCAATTTTTATGAACGATTAGAAAAACAAGTTATATTGTTATTTGCAAGTCATATTGCATACCTCAATATGCACCTGTATTTGTTCAAATGCCGTGTATAACATTAAAAATAATTAATAATTAATTTAAAAAAATCTTTAGAAACATTAAAAATAAAATGATTTCCGAGATTAGAGCTTTGGTAAGAAGGGATTCAGTTGCTCATGAAACGATGGACCAAGTCATCGCAAGTGGAGGAGAATACGCCTGACATTAATTATTTTTGTTGAATGTTCAATTCAATTAAATGTTACAAGTAATTGTAGTTTAATAAATTTTGTGCTGTTTCCTAACTCCCATTTCCTTTCATCTGAATCAACCTAATATTAGGTTTGTTTCAATGAAATGCTATGCTCATTTGAAAACTGCATTTAATTTATTGAACTATATAACATCGTAAAATAAAAATTGACATAGCAATCTAAAAAAATTTTTTCATTTTCTCCAATATTTTGACAAATTAAATGTCATTTTTTAAATTTTTTGTGCAGTTTCCAAATGGCCATAGCGTTTCATTTAAACCAACCTATCTAAATAAATCCATATATAATTAGTAATTCATTGTCAATTTGGAATATTTTAAAATAAAGAATTTGGGGAAGTAAAAATGCAAGATCGTGTGTAAGTTTAAGATTATAGGCGTACTTGAAGGGAATTTTTCCAGTAAGAGTCGAAGCCATGAAAACCATTCGTGCTACCCAGAAGAACAAAATGTCATGGCCGGTTTCGAGCAGATTCGTTGGATAGAAACACTTCAATTCCTCGTTCTCTTCCTCGTCCGGCCATCCAAAGACGGAGAATGGGAAAAGTCCCGAGGAAAACCACGTGTCAAGGACGTCTTCGTCTCTCACCAATTCAATTTGACTTGCTTCGGGAAACTTTTCTTTGGCCTTCCCAAGTGCTTCTGCCTCATCCATTCCAGAAACCCAGACGGCTTGATCTATTATTTTAAATATCCCCAAATGAGTAAAATGCGATATATAATTTGATAAACATAATTGCAATTTTAATTAATTAAATAGCAATACCATCAAGGACCCCATCATGAATGACTTTGTACATTGGGATCCTATGCCCCCACCATAGTTGCCGTGATATGCACCAATCTCGAATTCCATTCATCCAATGATTCCAGGTCTTAATGTGAACTTCGGGCAAAATTTTCATTTTTCCACTTTCCACTATTGCAATGGCGTCTTGAGCTAATTCTTTGCATTTCATGTACCATTGAGGCTTAATGAGCGGCTCAATGATGTCTTTGGATCTGGAGCAAACGGGGATTGACATGGGATTATCAACAGCATCACGGAATAAACCATTTTTCTTGAGTTCTTCAGTCACGACCTTTCGAGCATCAAATCTATGCATGCCCTGAAAATCACATTTTTCTAATTGAGAATAGCATGGTAAAAAAACTAATCATTTAAAAAAAATTAACTTACAGAAAATTGACCGCAATTATTCATCATATGACCATTTTCATCAATGACGGTGATAAAAGACAAATTGTGTCTTTTTCCAACATCATAATCATTTTGATCATGAGCGGGAGTTATTTTAACGCAGCCTAAAAATCCAAACATTATTTATTAATTCATAGGAAATTCACTTAAAAGATGATTAGGTAAATAGCTGAGTTTTATATTTTTAGGAGGATAAAAATTATCAAGGAATTATATTTAATTTGATTTGCTCATATATAACTGAAACGATTTGTTACCTGTTCCAAAATCCATTTCGACAAATTCATCTGCTAAAATAATGAGATCTCGATCAACAAATGGGTGCTTTGCAATTTTCCCAATTAAATCTTTATATCTAGCATCATTCGGGTGAACTGCAATGGCAACATCACCGAGCATTGTTTCGGGTCGAGTCGTCGCCACGATAATCTCTTGCTCATCATTGATCTAACAATAAGGATGAATTAGTTAATTAATTTTAAATTCTAATTGTAAGTTTAGTTTAGTAACAGATGATTTTATACTTTGTAAGCAAAGGATGTCAGCACACCAAATTCAACTTTGTCTTTATAGCCAGGAACTGAGAAAAGGGTTTTTCCAGTAATTTCAACTTTGTCGACTTCAATATCGGAAATGCAACTCTTGAGTGTGCAAGACCAATTCACGAGCAAATCAGAACGATAAATGAGTCCCTAAAAATAATTCATAAATGAAATATGTAACTAATGAACAAATTATATCAAGTCTAAATAAATATATTAATCAATTTTAATTTACCCAGTCAAATAAATTGACAAAAGCACGAGTGACAGCTTTAGAAAGTTTGTCGCTCATAGTAAATGACTCTCGATCCCAATCAGCTGAAATCCCCATTAATTTTAATTGTTCATAAATACGACCCCCTTTTTGAGCCTTCCACTCCCAGACTCTTCTCATGAATTCTTCTCTTCCCAAGTCATGACGGGATTTCTTTTCGTTCCTCGCAATTGTTTTCTCAACCACCATTTGAGTCGCAATGCCAGCATGATCACAACCAGGAACCCATAAAGTAACTTTACCAGTCATTCGATTCCTACAATAAATTGTTAATGTTTATTTTAATTATCATTGGTAAATCTTTTTAAAATTTTAAAAATTGAGTCATTGATTTATTCGAGAGCAAGAATTGGACAAACCATCTTGTTAGCACGTCTTCAACAGTGCACATTAAAGCATGACCCAAATGGAGAGTTCCGGTAACATTCGGTGGAGGAATGACCATGCTGAACTTCCCTCTTTCTTCGATCGCCTCTTTCATCGTTTTCCCGTTCTAAATAAATATATTTTATATGAATTGGCTCACTTACGATTAGTCATTCACTTATTATTAGCTCAAGTAATCAAGAAGTCATAACATAAATTTATGTAAAAGTAGGTAATATTAAACAATTAAAGAGTAATTTATTAACTTATTTATAATTATTAAAGTTTAGTATGACAATATAATAGTCTTACCAGTCCATATTCGGGTTTGAAAAATCCTTCTTTGACCCACCAAGAGTACCAGGTCGACTCGACGTACTTGGGATTGTAAGCGTCAAGGAGTTTTCCATCCACCGGCTTTTTGTCACCTTGAGGTATCTTTTGCAGTTGTTGGAAAAGCTCTTCGGCTGAGACTCCCGGTTCCTTCTCCTTTCCTCCTTTTTGGACCTTTTCCTTTGAAGCCTTGCTGGGCTCTGGAGCCTTTTTGGCTACTTTCTTCTCAAGAAACTTCTTCATCTTGGCTTCTTTCTCAGCTTTCTTCTTGGCCTCTTTTTCCTTCTTCAATTGGATCGCTTTGCCTAAGTTGATATAGTCAGAAAAGTCTTTGTCCGTCTCAAAAGTCTCCATCAAATCTTCAGGGATGATTTCATTTTCCTCAAAAAATGGGGGGCCCTCATTGACAAAATTATATTTGTCCCAATCACGCCTGAACGGTTGACCGTCGCTCTCAAGGGCCTCAGGAGGGGTAGAGGGATAATTTGCATCGAGGTCAAATTCTCCCACATAGAACCGAAAATTTTTATCTGAGCTTTCAATCGACTCACCTTCGTCTTCATCAGCAGGCGGCAAGTCTATCTCCTCTTTCTTGAGAGACCTCTCCATTGCGGCGGCCAGGAAATCACTATCACGGCTCATTTCGGACATTTCGATCTGCCATCAAGAAAAGATTAAATTAAATAAAGTAGAAAAGTAGAAATATCCAATAATATGTGATAATTAGATGACATAACCGGCATAAAATGATGCAATATTAATCGGTGGTGACTGCTCTCAAAATTAATAAACTAGGCAAAAAGATTTGTGGTGTGGTAAATAATGCAAGCGTTTATAAGATGCTACGAGAATTAAATTAAATATTAACTACACTGTTATAATTAGATCTAATGTAAATTGCAATGAATTTATAACTAATTTTAATTTACCTTTAGAATGAGAGACAATCTGTTCAGCAAGAATTTGTAATTGGAATCACATCATCTACTTTCGCCGACTCCTTTCCTGCCATTCACTTTTTTGTGAATCGCATATTATTGTCCGCATGTACTTTTCTCAAGTACAAAATGAAGGCACTCTCACATTTTTAATGTTAAAAAGTTAAAATGAGGATTATCAGATTGAACTTGTGGCACTTAATTGACAATCATACTATGTTTTTTAGTTTTAACTTTGTATAGATGTATTTAAGAGTTTTAACAATCATTAATGGTCAATTGATTGATCAGATTAATCAATAAACAATTTAGGCATTAGAGTTAAAGAGTAAGTTTTATTTAAAAATAGGCAAATGTTTTTCAAGAATTTACCACTAGTCTTTAAAAACACAAGACTTTTGAAGAGAGATCCTTATACAATTTCAATAAAAATGGCATCACCAAATGGAAATCAATTTTTCTCTCAAAATGTTCAAGTTCAAGGTTTGTTAATATATTTATCATTATAAATGTGATGATTTATTCGAACATTAATCAATTAAATATAAGCTAAATACATGCCATTAATATTATATTTTTAACACAGGATATAAAAATATTGAAGTTGGAAAGGTTGACGCGATAACTACGATTGGTATCAATCGACCAGCTAAGAGAAATTGCGTTAATTTGGACACCGCCAAAGAGTTAATGGAAGCTTTTAAAATTTTTGAAAAAGACGAATCATCTACCGTCGCCGTATTTTACGGGAAAGGAGGAACTTTTTGTGCTGGGTTTGATCTTAAAGCTCTTGCAGAGCAATCAGAAGAGATTGATACAGAATCTTCGAAACACTTTGACCCTACCAATTCAGAAATGTGTGGTCCGATGGTAGATCAATTTTTTACATGACAAAAAATATTTATTAGTATTTGAATAACTTTACATGGATCCAACATGAATGATGATTAGAGCATGTTTGAACGTATAATTTAAATTGTTAATTTTTTATTTCAGGGTCCTAGTCGAAGATTTATCGAGAAGCCAGTTATTGCTGCGGTTGATGGGTACGCTGTAGCTGGTAAAATTTATTTTTCCCAATCAAAAACTTATGTTATCTATTAAAAATACTTACTTCGAATACTTGCACGAACTATAATTATAACTAGGGATGGACCGGAGCCGGAGTAGGATATACTGAATCCGGCCATCCGGCCACTTGGCCGAACATTCGGCTCCGGCCGGATTTTGCCCAAAATCCGGTGGTCAAATTTTTTTTGATATATTTCACTCAAATTTTGCAAAAAATTAGAAAAAGTATATTTATTATCCATATTATTTTCAAAGAAATCTAGTTATGACCTTTTAATTTCAATTGACAAAGTTAAATTTCTATGAAGGTTTTTATCAAAAAATGTGTTATTCAAAAAATATGTATAAGGTATAGAGCGAAATCCGACCAAAGGAAATTCCCAATATTCGGCATCCGGCTATCCGGCCAAAGTGACATTCGGTCCATCTCTAATTACAACAATAATTTTTAATTTTCGAAGGTGCTATATTTAAAATATTTCTTTAATTATCATAGGCGGATTAGAATTGGCCACAATGTGTGATATGAGAGTAATGGAAGAGGATGCCATCACTGGTGTTTTTTGCAGAAGATTTGGTAAGTTCAAATCAATTCTAAATTAACCTTAAAGAAAAATTACATCATTATACAATCTTCCACAATAATATTCGTACCCCTACTTTCTCAAAATTTAACTTCAAATAAATAGGTAAGTTTTATTTCAGTGAACTCGATAATTACATATTAATTGTCAATCACAAATAACTATTTTAATTAAAGTTAAGTGTTTAATTTACATAAATAGTTTACAAGTTAATTTTGATTTTCGAGAAATATAAGACGAATTCACTCCTCCTTATTATTCGTACATTTTTAATTTTTAGTTAGAAATTAATATTTTGAACCACACTTTGCTTTAATCGCAGCTGTAATCCTTCTAGGCATTGAATCCACTAAATTCCGAGAGTCATCTTCGTCAAATGTCGCCGAAGATTCTTGAAGTAATTGAAGTAATTCTGCTTCATTGGATGGTTTTCCGGTATTTAATCTTAATTTCGAAGATATTCCAGAGATGCTCAATTGGATTTAAATCGGGAGACTGGGAAGACCAATCAAGAACCTTGATCTTATTCTTTGTAAACCACTTTTTCATTACTATAGCTGTGTGCTTCGGGTCGTTGTCTTGTTGAAAGACAAAGTTTCTTCTCAATCCTGTCATTCTTACGGATAATGTCAAATTTTTTTCAAGAATGGCAATGTACAGAGTGGTC